>JASANF010016040.1:0-13283 GCA_030248245.1 Trissonchulus sp. WLG1_4
AAAAGCATATCAGTTTATTAGTCACAAGTGGTAATGCATTAAATTTGGGTCAAACAATGCTGATTATGTAACGTAATCGTTATGAGCCTTTCTGCTTAAACCGAAGCTATCAGAGTGTTTGAGCTCTAGGTCTTAAAGTAGGTATGATCATAGGTGCACATAGGGGGGGGGGTAGGGGGGGGTATCGCCCCCCCCATGAGGGGGGTCGGCACCCCCCCCCCCCTCAGACATCCGGCACCCCCCCCCCCCTCAACCCCCCACCCTCCCTCTGATGGCCAAGAAAGTGCCCTAAAAATGCGTAAAAAATTGAAAAATTGCAAACAATTTTCGCCGGCGGCCAAAACAGTACCCCAAAAATGAGTTAAAAATTGAAAAATTGCAGAAAATTTTCGGCTGTCGCCGAAAAATGGCCAAAACTAGGGACCACCCTCCCTTGCGCCAGGGGTCGGGCACCCCCCTCAAAGATTCCCCCCATGCATCTCTGGGTATGATGATCACATGTTACATAGAAAGAAAGCGGTCAGCAAACTTGCCTGCTCGGTAGTCGGTACATATATATATACAGTTTTTTTTGCAACAGACGAACAAAATTTATATTTCAGTCTAAAAAATTGACAGGTCCTCATGTTGGTTTGAACTGTCATGCTGTTATCTCTGCCCAGCTACGTCCTCCTTTCTTATAGTCTACTGTACTGGGTTCTGCAGTTGTTCCGTTATCTGGCTTGCCAGTTGTCTTGGTTTGTCTGCTGCTGTCTCTACTCTGGTTTGGTCCGTTGTCGATAGTGGTTTTAGTTTGCTTCTGTAGTTTGAGCTCTGGCTTGGTCTGGCGTGGCTTGGACTCTTGGTTTGTCCGCTGGTCCGCTGTTGCGTAGAGTCTTTGTTTGTGCGCTGCTGTCTCAGCTCTGGTATGGTGATGGTCCGCTGTCGTGAGTCTTGGTTTGTCCTCTGTTGTCTCAGGCCTGGTTTGGTCCACTGTTGCTTAGACTCTCGGTTTGTTCGCTATTGTTTGGTTTTTTCGCTGTTGTCTCAGCTCTGGCTTTGCCCACTGTCATTTGTGTTTTGGTTTGCTTCTGTAGTCTGAGTTCTAGCTTGGTCTGCCGTCGCTTGGAGTCTTAGTCTGCTCGCTGCTATCTGGGCTAAGCTGTTCGCTGTTGTTTAAAGTTTTGGTTTGTCCGCTGTTGTCTCAGCTCTAGTTTGGTATATGCTGTTGCTTAAAGTCTTGGTTTGTCCTCTCTTGTCTCCGCTCTAGTTTGGTTCGCTGTTGCTTAAAGTCCAGGGAGGGGGAAAGGAAGAAGAAAAAAAAAAACAAAAGCGAAAAAAGCAACCCCCCCCCAACAAACCCCTTGGTTTGTCCGCTGTTGTCTCAGCTCTAGTTTGGTATATGCTGTTGCTTAAAGTCTTGGTTTGTCCTCTCTTGTCTCAGCTCTAGTTTGGTCCGCTGCCGCTTAGAGTCTTGCTTTGTCCCCTGTTGTCTCAGCTCTGGTTTGGTCCGCTGTTGCTTAGTCTTGGTTTGTCCGCTATTGTCTCAGCTCTAGTTTGGCCCGTTGTTGCTAGGAGTCTTGGTGTGTCCGCTGTTGTCTCAGCTCTGGTTTTGCCCACCCCCCCTGTCATTTGTAGTCTGGTTTTAGTTCTGGCTTGGTCTGCCGTCGTTTGGTGTTTGGAGTCTTTGCTCGCTGTTGTCTGGGCTATGGTTTTGCACGCTGTTGTAGTGTCATCTGTTTTATGGCTTACCCCACTGTCATCTGGGCTCTGGCTTTGCCCACTGTCATTTGTGGTGTTGCTTAGATTCGTGGTTAGTCCGCTGTTGTCTCAGCTCTAGTTTGGTCCGCACTACGCTGTTGCTTAGAGTCTTGGTTTGTGCGCTGTTGTCTCAGTCTCAGCTATGGTTAGGTCCGCGGTCCGCCGTTGCTTAAAGTCTTGATTTGTCCGCTGTTGTCTTTAAGGCTTCGATACACAAACCCACTTGAGGAAAATCAGTTATGTTTCTTGGTGTTGAATATTGATTTCGTGTTGAATATTGATTCCATTAGGCTTAGGCCATTAGGTAGCAGTCTTCGGTCGAGTAAACATAAGATTTTAATATCAAGTGTTCGTTCATTGCAAGCACCTATTACTCTATCACATTAATGTGCAGACTATGGCTGTTTCTCAATCCTCCCATACCAAGGGTTTGACGCTGCTCCATACGAGAATTATGTAGTATGTACCAAGTACCAACGTGGTCAGTCAAATAGGTACGCTAACCTACATCTATCTATGTAGTAGGTACTATGTACCTCTGTTATAGTAATTAGTTCTGGGAATAAAATCAGTCTGTTGCCCTAGAAAGGGCATTTGGGAAAGGAAGTGGACGTTGGCTACTACGCTCGCCTGGCTCGTTCAACCTTGGCCGTCTCATGCTCCTGAGCCTCCGAACTTCCGCAGTCTTCGCTCCTCAGCATAGGAGCATTCTTCGCTGGCCTTCCGCCGCCACTCCTCGCAACGAACTGATCGACTGATGAATGTCGACTGACTGATTCCCGCAATAAATCTAATTTGCATATTTTGCGACAAATGCTCCACCCATTGCAAACTGATTGGTTGACTTTTCATGTACGTAGACAGCGAGGACTGCTTATAGGCTAATGAATGGAAACTGTTTTGCATATGTATCCAATTGGCTGGCCAAGTTGACGGCTGTCAGTCAAAACCCAGACAGCCGAGGGGGGCTTGGGCATGAATAATAGAATCTGCCAGAAAAAACTTAAGTACGTAGTAAAATTTTTAAAATTTAAACAATTTTACATAATACGTAGTTCATTCTGAATATTGTATTTGTTTTTGATTTCAGGTTAGTATCGCTGTTTTAGGCCCCCATTGGCAGAAAAAAAAGAGTGCTATATATTAGGCCTATGGTAAGCATAGGCCCTGTGGTGGCTCGTAGCACCAACCATGTACTCTTGGTGCTACGAACCTTTTCCAAATATTCCGCCTCTGGGCGGAATAAAAAATGACAAAAAAGTTACAAAAAAATTACAAAACGTTGAAAAGCAAATATTTCAAAAAATCGAAAAAAAATTAAAAATACAGCTGTTTCAAGGTCAGGATGCCTTTTTTATGTCTTGAAATGTGTTTTTGCCAACTTTGAAGCAAAAAAATAAAATTTTTAAAAATTACAAAAAAATTACAAAAAAATGACAAAAAAATTACAAAAAAGTTACAAACAAATTACAAAAAAGTTACAAAAAAATTACAAAACCCGTTTTGTAATATTTTTGTAACTTTTTTGTAACTTTTTTGTAATGAGATTTTTTCCTGTGACTTAGTGTTAGCGCTTATAAGCGCTAAGTGTTATTCACATACTTAGTGTTTATTTATGCGCTTAGCAAACACTAACGCTTAACTTAGCGTTTCAATTTTGTATTCACATACTTAAAATTTAGTGTTTGGCTTAGAATTAAGCGCTTAAGTTTAGGGACCTCGGGAGCTCCCTAAGCGCTAAGCGCTTAGTTAGGGAATGGTGTGGGGAAGGGATAGGGAGAGTGGGGGAGGTTTTTGGCCGCCATGGAAAGAAAGGGCATGCAATTTAGGATATATTAGTGACATTTTCCGACCAATTCGATCCATTTTGCTCGTTTATTCGCCAAAAATAAAAAATGCACTTTGTTGTCCAAATTCGTTTTTTTACATTTTTGAGTAGAGCATCTTAATCGAAGTAATTTTTCTTCAAAAACTTCTACTTGAAAATTTATATTTTTCACGATGTACAGCCCCCTGAAACATGTACAGCTGATTTTGCATTTTTCAGGAATCCACCTGCTGAAAACATTTTTTACAAATGTATAGTTCGAGAAAAATATATATCATTAATAAGAAATAGTAATTTAAATAAATCTACAATCGGATTTATAAATACCAAATGGATATGCCGATAAATAACGAATTCCGGATCCACATCAAGCAGGGAGCGCACTCCAAGCCAAAGCCAAAACTAAGCACAAAAGTTGCTAAACGCTAAGTTTAGTATAACACTAATTTTTAAGCGTTTATTTTCTGAATAACAGCTTAGTACAAATTAAGCGCTAACACTTAGCAAACGCTTAGCGTTAGTATGTGAATAACTCTTAGTATGTGAATTCGGGCCTTAGTGTAAACACTAACTTTAAGGTGGTAGTAACGAATGTGCAGTGATTTTTAAATTTTTGAAAAAATTTAGTTGATTCCAACTGTATTTTTTGAAAATAAAGTCTGTAAAAAATTGATTCATATACACAAAATGGCCAATGAAGTTAGCGGGATCATGTGAAAAATTTTTAAGAGCAAGCCAAGCCAACAAGCCAAACTACACAACAGGAGAATGGAAATTTAACAGTTTTGGCCACTTTTCTAAGCGCATGCGCGGCGCATAAACACAAAAATGAACATGAATAAACTTTTGCAAATTTTCTAGACCCAAAATTAAAATTTTTCAAATTGCTTATATTTTTGCGCAGATATAGAACCCGAAAGTTGAGTGTGAATAGAAAGTTTTTACTTTGAAACCATATATTTCATTTAATAATTGACAAATTATGAAATCGTGCATTTTGGGTCTAGATAATTCACTTTTGAATATTTGTGCAATTTTTTGTATGTTTTTGTTGTTAAAACTCTTCAAAAAGTGGCCAGATTGGAAAGTGCTCAAAAACGCCAAATTGGTCTAGTTTTAACACTTGCCATACAAATCATCTTCACAGTTGTACAATAAAACTTTGCTTAAATGTAGAAGCAAAGTAGCGCTTTCTAACGATATAAAAATTATGCTCTAAAGTTAATTCATTATTGAATACTAGCCTGTTGAAAAACACTGCACATTCGTTACTACCACCTTAAGCGTTAAGGCCGATTCACACGCTGCGATTTTACTGCGATTTTGCCGCAGCGTTTTTGTCGCTGCGGCAAAACGCAGCTTGCCGCACGCAAAACGCAATGTCTGAACAGACGTAGCGTTTTTAGTGCGGAATGCCTGCGTCTTGATTTTGCCGCAGCGTTTTAAACGCCAGACTGCTATTCGACCTGCGATTTCATTGCGTTTTGATGCTGCGGACGAGTTGGCATAAACAAATTTCGCGGACCAATTTGTCGTTTTTTCGAAACAGTAAAGACGTAGCAAACTGACCTGCGAGACGCACTAAGGCCGCAAAGCTTGTTCAGACGGTGCGTTTCGCTTGCGACACCCTGCGGCTTGCGTTTTGCGTCAAAATCGCAGCGGCAAAATCGCACCGTGTGAATCGGCCTTTAGTGTTAGTATGTGAATACGGGCCTATTTTTCTTGACGAAATTTGCTCAAAAATGTTCAAAAAAAATTTTATGTGATATGTACATCAAATTGAAGGAAATTCACTTCTGATCAACTTTTGTTCTTACGATGCATGTTTATTTTTGCGCGTTTTCAAAATGGCCAAAACCCACACTTCAGGAGTGCCACCTTAATGTGTATGAATTAATTCTTTAGAGACTTTACTTTCAAAAAAAATAGTTTGAATCAACTAAATATTTTCAAAAATTTAAGAACCACTGCAGATTTGTTAGTACCACCTTAAGGTAGCGCTCAGCAACAAAACTCATGTTCGGCGCTAAGCTCTTGCAATAAGTAGCAATACCACTTTAATTGTACATCGAAGAGACTTCAAATAAACCTATTTACAATACAGTTCAGCACTTTAATGTGAATGTGTCAAATTTTATGACCATGTCGAATTTTCTATTCACACTAATTTTGTTTTTGACCTAGCTCAGCGAAACTTCAACCGATTTTGACAATCTTGGTATCGTTAAAAAGATCTTTTAAAAATCTAGACGTCAAATGTCTTCGATTTTCGATTCCGATTATTGATTTTTCAAAAAATTGATTTTTTCAAAATCAGTTGTGTTTGAGCGGCTACAAAAAGTGTTGGGAGCCAAAAATTTAAATTCGAAAAACTTCGACGTCTGCATTTATATTCTTTTTTTCATTGTGCAAAATTTCAACTCGATCCCAATTGGCAGCAGGGAGCTAGATCAAAAAAAAGTAGTCGACTTCGCTGCGCAAAAATGTGAGGTTTGCCCACACGTTTCACTTTTTAAAAAATTAGACCTTTCCTAGGCCTGCATAGTTCCGTTGAAAAAGTTACCAAAAGCCATACTCAATTTTTTAGGAAATTAAATCAAAAATTTTACATTTTCGAAGATTTATCAGCTTTTTAGGTTTTTCATTTTTTATTTGCTATTTTCCCGGCTAAATAACTCAGCAAAGCTTTAACGTATTCTTATGTTTAATACATCATTTTAAAGCTAAGAAACCGCGTATTTCAGTGATATGAGTAATCAGTTTATATTAAAACAAAAATTTTTATGCTGCCGCTACAAAATCGTCTAAAAAATATTAAAAAAAAATTTTATCACAATATGCACATCAAATCAAAGCTCTTTTCATTCTGAACAACTTTCCTTCAAGACATTATGGTCAAAAATGTCGCTGAAAAAAAGTAAACGCCAAAGTTGGTTCCCCTAAGCGCCACCTTAAGGTGGTAGTAACGAATGTGCAGTGTTTTTCAACAGGCTAGTATTCAATAATTAATTAACTTTAGCGCATATTTTTTATATCGTTAGAAAGCGCTACTTTTCTTCTACACTTAAGCAAAGTCTTATTGTACAACTGTAAAGATGATTTGTATGGCACGTGTTAAAAGTAGACCAATTTGGCTTTTTTGAGCACTTTCAAATCTGGCCACTTTTTGAAAAGTTTAAAGAACAAAAACATGCGAAAAATGGCACAAATGCTTAAAAGTGAATTATCTAGACCCAAAATGCACGATTTTATGATTTGTCGATTATTAAATGAAATATACGGTTTCAAAGTAAAAAGTGTCTATTCACATTCAACTTTCGGGTTCTATATCTGCGCAAAAATATAAGCAATTTGAAAAATTTTAATTTTGGGTCTAGAAAATATGCAAAAGTTTATTCATGTCCATTTTTGTGTTTATGCGTTTTGAATGCGCTTAGAAAAGTGGCCAAAACTGTTAAATTTCCATTCTCCTGTTGTGTAGTTTGGCTTGTTGGCTTGGCTTGCTCATAAAAATTTTTCACATGATCCCGCTAACTTCATTGGCCATTTTGTGTATATGAATCAATTTTTTACAGACTTTATTTTCAAAAAATACTGTTTCAATCAACTAAATTTTTTCAAAAATTTAAAAATCACTGCACATTCGTTACTACCACCTTAAGGGGGCGCTCCGGGAATCGGGGTTACATCGAAAACTAGCAAAAAAATTGGCAAATGTCAAACTTTAGTATACATATATGTAGTATGGCACAAAATACATATATGTAGTATGGCACAAAAGAACACTGGAGGCAAAATTTCAAATCACGTGATCATGTCACGTGACTCCCAGAGCACCAAACGTGAGTGAATTTTCGGCAAACGATAACTCTGCTTATAGTTTGCGTATAGTCACACTTTATATACCAAAATGTAGCTTATGTGCTTTTCTAGTTGAACAGTGCGGGGGAAAGCGCACAGGAAAAAAAGTTAGTACAAAAAAAGTACAAAAAAAGTACAAAAGTGGGTTTGTACATTTTTTGTACTTTTTTTGTACTATTTTTGTACTTTTTATGTACTTTTTATGTACTTTTTTTGTACTTTTTTTGTACTTTTTGAAAACTCATTTTTTTGAAGTTTCGCTGCTATAATACATTTTTTAGCCATTTTGCATCACCGTGGTGTACTTTGTATCGCTCTGATACTTTTGTTGTTTGATAAGACTAACTTATTGTTTTTTGCAAATTTGGCTCTTTTTGTACTTTTTTTGTACTATTTTTGTACATTTTTTGTACTTTTTTTGTACTATTTTTGTACTATTTTTGTACTTTTTTTGTACTATTTTAAAAAATGCTTTTGTGCTTTGTCTGATACATTTTAATATGTTTCCGATACTTGTTGATGAATAGTACTCCAATTTATAATGAATTTTTGCCTTATTTTAATTAACAGTTTTTGTACTTTTTTTGTACAATTTTTGTACAATTTTTGTACTTTTTTTGTACTATTTTTGTACTTTTTTTGTACTATTTTTGTATCATTTTTCTAATTGTGTTTTCAGTTTTGAGTATGCGTGCGTGCGCGAGTATGTTATTATAAAAATGCCCTTTCACCAAGGGCAGCAGCGTGGGTAGGATAGGAAAGTTGGCTGATCTGTAGCGGAAAAATTCTAGTAAGCTTTGCTAAATGTACAGGACAAGTTTTAATGCTTTTAAATTCTGAAAAAATGCATATTTGGGCAGAAGTCATTTCGGCCAAAGAGTCGATTTTCAAAGAAACATTGTGAGTCACATGTGTGTCGGAGAAACTGTTTTTTAGTCCATGCTGCAGCCTAAGAGTTGTAGAACACGATGAAATTGAGTTTATACTCACTGCTAATAGAACAATGAAAAAGTGATAGGTTTTTTCCCGCATTAGGGTTTTTTCCCGCAGGTTTCGAGGCTTATTACTCAGAAACGTAAGTAGTTAGTGTTATAATCCATTTTATTAGTGCAACAGTTAGACGAAAGATGGTCGTTATAACAGCCGCGAGCATTAATGGATCCAATTTATGTGGAGCACAGGCATACATGTACACGGGGTCTCCGTCTGCAGGGGGGGCTTGTCCCAGAATTTTCGAAATTTTAGGGGGGCTTGTCCCGACTTTTTGGGGGCTTGAGCGGACAAAAACGCAAACATTTTGAATTTTTGCCAAAAAAATGGATATTTTTGGCAAAATTTGGCTATTTCTAGAAATTTTTTAGCTTTTTACCCATTTTTAAAGCATTTTACGGCGATCTGGGGCAATTTCTTAGTGCTCGGGCACCTTTCTTTTAGCACCAAGGAGGGGGGCTTGTCCCGGTTTCTCAAATCGGGGGGGGGGCTTGCCCCCCCAGACCCTCCCCATGTACATCTGTGAGCACAGGACGACCCAAAAAGTTGAAAATAGGGTTTACTCTTTCTCCTTTCATATATATATATTACAATAATATATATATATATATATATATATATATATATACATTACATAATATATAAACACAAAAACAAAAAAAGAAATATATATATATATATATATATATATATATATATATATATATATATATATATATATATATATATATATATATATATATATATATATATATATATATATATATATATATATGGGGGATGGCACTGAGCAGTGGGCAAGGGACGGTGTATATACTATATTGTATATATTATTGCGCAGTATATAACTTGGTATTCAGTTAAGTTTATATATATGTATATACTATTCGGCGCATAGCTGTGAGGGACATAGACCACCGCCGAATTTTTTACCGAAAAATATACCTATTCCCCACAAATATGGGTGGGGAATAGGTGTCAGCATTATGTCACATCGTAAAAACAAAATGACAAGATATGTACAAATAAAGCACAAAAATAGTACAAAAAAAGTACAAAAATAGTACAAAAAATGTACAAAAATAGTACAAAAAAAGTACAAAAATGACTGAAAATTTTAACCTCTTTTTTACTTTTTGAAGGCCTATTTAAGTGATTTACTATCCATTTTTTAAGGAAAATTTAGCCTTGAAACAAAAAAATAAAAGTACAAAAAAAGTACAAAAATAGTACAAAAAAAGTACAAAAATAGTACAAAAGATTTGAATAGAAAGTACAAAAAAAGTACAAAAATAGTACAAAAAAAGTACAAACTTGCACTAAACAGTACAAAAAAAGTACAAAAAATGTACAAAAAAAGTACAAAAAATGTACAAAAAAAGTACAAAAAAAGTACAAACTTGCCAGGCCAAATTACAAAAAAAGTACAAAAATAGTACAAAAAAAGTACAAAATTTTTTGTACTTTTTTTGTAACTTTTTGTACATTTTTTGTACTAATATTTTTTCCTGTGTTATAACAGCCGCGAGCATTAATGGATCCATTAATTGATATAAATGTAAATGTATATAAATATATATATAAATGGGCGGATGGCACTGAGCAGTGGGCAAGGGAAGGTGTATATACTATATTGTATATATTATATATTATATATTGCGCAGTATATAACTTGGTATTGAGTTAAGTTTATATATATGTATATACTATTCGGCGCATAGCTGTGAGGGACGTAGACCAACGCCGAAATTTTTACCGAAAAATATACCTATTCCCCACAAATATGGGTGGGGAATAGGTGTCAGCATTATGTCACATCGTAAAAACAAAATGACAAAATATGTACAAATAAAGCACAAAAATAGTACAAAAAAAGTACAAAAATAGTACAAAAAATGTACAAAAATAGTACAAAAAAAGTACAAAAATGACTGAAAATTATAACCTCTTTTTTACTTTTTGAAGGCCTATTTAAGTGATTTACTATCCATTTTTTAAGGAAAATTTAGCCTTGAAACAAAAAAATAAAAGTACAAAAAAAGTACAAAAATAGTACAAAAAAAGTACAAAAATAGTACAAAAGATTTGAATAGAAAGTACAAAAAAAGTACAAAAATAGTACAAAAAAAGTACAAACTTGCACTAAACAGTACAAAAAAAGTACAAAAAATGTACAAAAAAAGTACAAAAAATGTACAAAAAAAGTACAAAAAAAGTACAAACTTGCCAGGCCAAATTACAAAAAAAGTACAAAAATAGTACAAAAAAAGCACAAAATTTTTTGTACTTTTTTTGTAACTTTTTGTACTTTTTTTGTACATTTTTTGTACTAATATTTTTTCCTGTGTAGTATGGGAATTAGGCTTAGCATCAGGCTTAGGCTTAGGTGCAGGGCCCCGTTGCACCATTTTCTTGAAATTTTGCCGCTTTTTGCCTCAATGTTTTATACTTTGGTCCCATATTAGGGATGAAAACTGATTCAGTGTTCCAGTGTGTTTCATGCAGTGTGCCAGCCAGTAGCCACACAGCATTGTCTTTGTATAAGTGGTACAAAAATTGATTCAAATGAGAAAATATATGCTTCTCAATCAATGCTCACAAGGAAAATTAACATAATGACGAAGAAAATTTAGATAGACAGTCAAATAAACGCTAATTTCTACGTTTTTTACGGTTTACTGATAATTTATCAATTATCAGTTATCAGTGTTCTTGTGCAACACTGATACTGATAACTGATACTTGATAACTGATAAACTTCGTGCAACGCTACACTGATAACTGATAAGTTTTTACTGATAACTGATAACTAATAACTGATAACTGATAATTTTTTGTGCAACGGGCCCCAGGCTTAGGCTTAGGTTCAGGCTTAGGCAATAAAAAATCGAAATTTTCGGAAAAAATACCAGCTTAGCCTATAGAATCCTTGCCAACTAAGCCTAGACCATGTCTTAAAACATCATAACGCTCTCAAAACTATCCAAATAGAAACAGAGATGTGATAGGTCCTCAAATTCCTCAAATTGGTAAAATTCCTCAAATTGCCCTCAAATTTCGAAATGTTCCTCAAATTCCTTAAAATTTTGAATTTTTCATCAAAATATTGGGTTAATTGCACGCTTTTGGTCGAACCTGAAGAACTTGTCAACAAGGGTCCCGCCTTTTTTTATAGCCCGAATTGACAAAAATTTCTGATACGTCTCCAGACTCCAGTTGACCAAATTTAGCCTAAAAGTCAAATAATTGTACAATTTTTTCCTGGGGGTTGCCGCCCCCAGAGCCCAGACCTCTGCAACTTTGTGGCTTACTATCCCTTGTTATTATCTGTCATCACAGCCTATGCACAGGAAAAATATTTTAAAAAAGAAACTGAAAATTAGCAGAAAAGTGAAAGAAAAATTTGGGTTAATTTTCAGCCTTTTTTCTGTCACTTTTGGAAGCAGAAAGACGGTTACTTTTCGATTACTTTTCCTCCACTTTTCCGTCACTTTTTTATCAGTTTGCGGTTATTTTTCCGACAGAAAGTCCAACTTTCCGCTACTTTTACGTCGATTTATTTCAGTTTGTTTTCCGTTATTTTTCCTCTTTATTTTTATCACTTTTCCGCTTTATTTCTTTCAGTTTTCTGTTTAATTTCTTTGACCTTTCCGCGTTTTTTCTTTACTGTTTCCGCTTTATTTCATTCACTTTTCCGCTGTTTTCTTTCACTTTTCCGTTTCTTTTAGTTCAGTTTTCTGCTTCTTTTCGTTTACTTTTCCGCCGCATTTCCTTACTTTTGCAGCTATTTTGCTACGTATATATATATTTCGGCAAAATATAATTATATAATCATGGGCGTAGCCATGGGGGGAGGGTTTAGGGCATACATGTATATACATGAGGGAGGGATGGGAGCCTCCACAATCGAATGGCCGGGGGGAGGGTCCCGAAATATGGGCAAAATTTAATAAAAATGCCACTTTTTTGGGAAAGTTTCACAAACTCTTGCAAAATTTACGGTATTTTTGGTCGGTCCAGGGGTCCAAAATTTGTGGACGTTTCTGGCGAATTTGGCCATTTTTTCGGCAGGAACTCGGTCAAAGAGCCTTTGTTTTGATTCTAAAAAATTGTAAACAATAATCTGACACCATTTAGACACAACTAGAACGGAAAAAAAACAAGAGCTTCGGAAAAAAATTGCGAAAAAATCCCTCACTGAGGGTTCAGATTTCGGGGGCTCGTATCTCAGAAAATCATAAAACTGAAATAAGGGTTCTTGAAGCAAAAATGCTTCCCCCAAGGTGCTCTACAAAAAAAAATATTTCCATTATGTCTCCCCCCCACCAACTGCATTTAACCCAAAATGTTTCAGAGTTTCAAAAAATATGCGTCCCCAATTGACCGTTTTTTGCCATTAGATGCGAAAATTTCCTTGTGACTACAATTTACAGACATCTGCTTCCACATAAGACAATGAAGGAGTCAAGTATTTTATGTTTTATGCAAACCACGTTCGGAGAGACATCCGATCCGTCGCTATAGAATGTTAAATTTTTGGACAAAGTTTGATTTCCAGCTAAAGCTTGCATATCCTACAATCTTCTAACCTAGCCTATTCAAAAGAGCGTTCAATTTAGACCCCCTTTACGTTTAGAGAATAGGAGGCCTCTGGATAATTAGTCGACAATGCCGTTTTTCCTACTTATTCGACCGCTAAGGGTTTTAACACCAATAATTTCACTTCAGATTTTTATTAAAAGGGGCGATAGCTATTTTGGGGGCTAGAGATCAGATTGGGAGCATGGTTGACGATAGGGATTTCATATTTTTATCAAAATATGCGGTAGGAAGCGAATTTATATAGAATCGAAAATAATTTCTC
>JASANF010016042.1:0-12425 GCA_030248245.1 Trissonchulus sp. WLG1_4
GCTTGCGGAGAACGAGGACCTATAGTATATAATGCACATGTAGGGCACTCCATTATATACTGGCGGATATTTCTAAATAAACCATAACCAGAAAAGTAAGCTAGTAGAGAAAATAGGTTTTGGAATAGGACTGGTGACCGCCACCATACATAGAGCTATGCATATACTTAAAAATTTCTTTCCGGAATCGAACCGGTACGACTATAAGCTTACGCGCACGCGCTCTACGTTTTCCGTATAGATCTACATGCCATCTATACAGTACCCTATCTTCGTATACGTAATCTGATGGAACTGATTTCGAATTATCAAAAGCTTGAATTAGGTGTGCTGTTTCTAGGTCCGTACGTAACTCCTCGTGCCAAGTATCTAGGCTCGTACGTAGATGTTCTAAAATGTTACTATGGATAGTAAATGCTGGTGGAAACATGTTTTCAGTACCGTCAACTTCCTCTGGTTCCGTAGGACCAAGGGGAGTAAGTTTCGAAACGTGTCCGACTGCAGAATCGGATTGCATTTCCTTACTCTCCTGAGGATTAGGTTGTGGAACGTTCCTAGAGAGGGCGTCAGCTACTACATTCTCTTTACCTTTTCGATATTCGATTGTATATGAAAACTCTTGAAGTGCTAGAGCCCATCTCGCCAGGCGTCCACTACCTAAAGCTCGAGGATTGCCTAATAGTACCTTTAGCGCTTCGTGATCGGTAACTAGGGTAAATTCGGCGTTGGCTAGGTAGTGACGGAAATAGCGACAAGCCCATACTACCGCGCTGCCTTCAAGATCTGTGACTGAATAGCGCGTTTCTGCTTTAGATAGGCTACGACTCGCGTATGCGACTGGTCGCCGCTGATCTCCGTACTCCTGTTCCAATACCGCACCTAGACCTGAATAGCTAGCATCGGTACATAGGACAAATCTACGTATCCAGTCTGGGAAGGCTAGTACTGGAGCTTCAGTTAAAAGTTCGCACAATTTTTGAAACGCCTGTTCGCAACTTTCCGACCATTCAAATCTAATGTCTTTTTTCAGCAATTTATTTAGAGGTGCCGCTACCGCGCTGAAATCTTTGACGAAGCGCCGGTAGTAATTTGCAAGTCCAAGAAAAGAGCGTAATTGTGAAACATTCGTAGGAGTCGGGAACCTGCGAACTGCTTCTACTTTCTTAGGATCAACAGCTATGCCGTTTTCCGATAGTATATGCCCTAGGTATTCTACCTTTTTGCGACCGAACATACACTTTTTCAACTTTAGGCGTAGACCATTGGCAATTAAGCGCTGAAAAATTAGCTCAAGCATACGTAAATGATGCTCCTCATCGGGGGAAGGTACCAAAACATCGTCTATATACACTGGGCACTCGGTTATTATACTTTCCATGATTCTTTGGAAAGTCGCTGGAGCATTTGTTAGGCCAAAAGGCATAACGTTCATTTGAAATAAGCCCATGTGTGATATAAATGCGGTTTTCTCCCGATGCGGAGGATACATTTCTACTTGCCAATAACCTGAGGCTAGGTCTAAGGTTGAAAAAAGTTTGCCGTCTTTTAGTGAGTCTAGAATTTCGTCAATTTTGGGAAGGGGGTAGCGATCTTTTTTGGTGATTTCGTTTAGACGACGGTAGTCTATAACAAAACGTGTAGTACCGTCCTTTTTGGCTACTAACATACAAGGTGATGACCAAGGGCTGTTAGAAGGCTCGCAAACTCCAGAATCAAGCATAGATTTTATATGCTTTTCGATTTCGGTTTTATCCTTGGGGTTTGCACGAAAAGGGGGGGAGATTACGGGACCCGACCCCTCTGTATTGATGACATGATACCCCGTTTTACACCGACCGATGTTTCCTGGGTTTGCGAAGACCTTTTTGTACTTAATCACGAGTTGGATTAAGCACTCCTTCGCATTGGGGGATAGGTCTGTTTGATCTAGAGCCAACCCCTCTATCAGTTCTTGGTCAGTTATATACTGTGTAGCCGTTTTTGATGGAATTTTAACTGATTGAGAGACCGCTGAACCTCCTTCAAATTTATCTACATGCGTATATGGGTTCTCGCACGCAAAATTATATACCTCTGTATCTGGCAATTTGACGCTCGCATCATTATATACGTACGTAGGTAAATTTTCGGTAGAAATTTTTGGGCTATAGCTGGGCGATTGCTGTAAATTTTGCATAGTTTGCCTAATCCGATCGCAAGCTCGGACTGAAGGCGTCAAAATTTCAGCTTCGCCTGAAACTTTTTGCCGTACGTGAGCTAGTACGTACATATTATCGGTCATTTGGCATTCGCTGCAGTCTAGTTCACAAAACACAACTATTCCATCTACTAATTTAGGTTGGACCGTTTGAGCCGTTGCTATTTCACAATTATTCTTTAGGGTTATCGGTAGTTCTGACGTATTATATATACGTACCCGTGAGACTTGCTCCGTAGTATATAATAAACCCGGGGGTAAGTGAACACCGTACTTTTCGGTTAGTTCCGGTTTACCCTCTATGAGAACTGTTTCGGGTATATAATTTTTATTAGCCGGTGACTGTGGGCACGCACTAGTGTAAGTAACGTCGCCCTTCAGCTGTTCGTGCGTCACAACGCTCACGAAACACGCTGTAGGTTCGAGAATGTCAACCGGTCTTTCCCGTTTTTGGAGTTTTACGGGTATATAATGCTCAGCTAGAGGAGAGAGCTCCACATCCTCAGTCAGAATTACCGACATACCCTTTGGCAATTTATCTTTCAGAACAGTATATATAGTACTGTATATAGTTTTCAAATCAGAAGGTGATAGCATATTGGCATTACCAAACGGACCAGAAACTGCATGTGTGCCTAAGTGCAAGTGCCAGTTGTGCTTACCCAGAAAATCGAGACCAAGAATGAGATCATAAGGACAACTCTGTGTCACCTGGCACTCGTACTCATGCACATAGTTACGAAATTGTAATTTGCCCTTCACTGCTGCTATATAGGGCATCTTTTGGTTATTTGCCGTCACCGCTTCCGGTGCTATAGGTGCTGTTTCAGAGGTGAAATGACGCTTTTGTTTTAGCGCCTCATATAATTGACCAGACATAATAGACATAGTTGCACCCGTATCAAGCAAGGCAAAAACCGCAAGACCCGCTAACTGTACAGCAATGACGCAAGCTTTAGCGATGGAAAAGCGCGTTTGAGAACCTACATAGTACGTAACGTCGTTACTCAATTCTTGACGTAGGTTTGACGGTATTTCAGAAGCAAATGCAGGCAATTCAGGGAAATGTTGATCTGGGGATTCCTCATGATTTTCCAATTGGACCTTCTTTTTCCCCTTTTTCTTTTTTGCCTTTTTCTTTTTCCCTTTTTGAGGGGAGGGTCGCCCCTCCATGCCCGCTTTTTCACCCGACTTTTGACGATTACCGGATTGGTTTTCCTTTCCAGTGGGGACTAGGGTAGGTGCGTAACACACCTTGGACGCACCCTTTTTGGGACGTTCCGCCGGCGTCGGCGGATCTTTCCCTTTGGGTTTGCCCTTGGTTCCTTGCCCCTTTTTTGCTTCCCGTCGAACCTGCGTATCGTTACGTATATGCTTACTGTAAAAATCAGAATTTGTCGTCGATTTTTGACTCAGCTCTACCAATTTTGAAGTTGGAACTTTCCCCTTTTTACGCTTTTTGCGTTTCTCAGGCTTCTCACGCTGTGCGTTTGCTTCAGAAATTTTGCAAATTTTTTGCAATTCGTCAGAATTTTCGTCTCTCAAAACTGCAAAACGCACCACAGTTGGAATTTCGGAATTTGAGATTGATTTTGAATTTGCTGAGAAACTTTTGCGAAACACCTTTGCAGGCGGCGTAGGTGAGTGTCTGGTCGCATGGCCAGATTGCTCTCCTTTGTAGCCGTACTGCGATCCCCGCGCACTATGCAACCAAAACTTTTGACGCTGGGAATTTGATTGCGCAGCAAAATTACGAGCATCCGGATCAGAATTTGAGAAATGTGGCTGACGATAATTTTTACCGGAGCCGTACTGAAAATTTTCGCGCTGTCGACAGTCATTATATACGTACGTACGATTTCGCGCACTATTACCTGACCTGCCTGCGGAATTTTTGGTGAAAAATTTCCCGCTAGAATATGCACCCGGGCCCTGGGGCACACTCCATGAGGCTCTGGTCGGTACCGGCGGCTGGTAACTGCTCCTGTGGATATTTTGTGTGAGCCACTGCACGTACTGCTGCAATCCCTGTTGGAAATGTGGTTGCTGAAACTGAGTACAGGGGTGGGGATATGCGACTAGCGCATTAGGTGGAGGGGGGTTCTCAACATTTACACAGGAAAACACTTGTGTTTGGGTGGGTGAACCGGGGTCAGTTTCAGAATTCGAATTAAACCAGCGAAAAATTTTCCATCGTTCGGCACTGCCGATATCAGAATTATATACAGTTAAATTTGAGATTGCACTAGAATTAGACGACGAGTCTGAATTTGACTCCACTGAAATTTTTGAGTTGTCGGGACTTATTTGTGACAATCTATCGGCATCGATAGAGCGGCCACGCCCAACTGTGCAATCTGAAATTTGGCTGGCAATATCACAAAACAATTCAGATGAAGTTTCTGAGAAACTGTCCCCTGCGCTTTCAGCTTGGGGGAGATCAGGGACCTCCTCTCCCCCGCTTAGCGAAAATTTTTGTTGGAAGGTCCAGAGAATGGGGAGGGGTATGTCGGTCTACGGTCGTAGTGCTCCTCACGGCGGGCCTGGCCACGGCCGCGTTCTCCACCGCGCCCACGGTAGGATCTACCACGGGTGCTGTGAAAAACACGATTTCCGCGCCCTTCCTGTCGCTGAGGGCACTCACGAGCATAGTGTCCGTAGTTCTTACAGAACCGACAATCAATATTACGTAAATCCCCTCGATTTTGACCCCGTCCGCGGCCCCCTCGATTTGATTGCCCCATGAAGCAAATAGGTGGTAGGTAGAGCATGTGCTCCGGGCAAACATCAGCAAAATCAGAATAGGAGGGGTATTCAAAATTCGGCTCTTCCCTCTCAAATTCGGGGACCGTGGACACTGAAAGCGCATCAATTTTCTTGTTCAACTGTGCCACCTGTTCACCCAAATTTTTCGTCACAGTAAAGTATTCGTTTAGCCGTGAGGCCAAACAATCTGTGGGGGGTTTCGGCATAGTAGCAGGGGTAGCTCCTGTCGGAAAATCCGTTGGCAACAACGGAGCGTTCCGAGCTCCCGCTAATAAAGCCGAAGCGGTTGCCATTGTCCCCTCAGCGAGCAGTGAATCCTTCTCCACTCCCGAAATAATATCCATGATTCGGGATAAATTTTCAATTCCGCCCCCAGTCCAATTTTTAGCATCTGCCAAAACTGAGATGCATTTGGCCCGCAATTCCGGTCGGAGACCCTTTTTCAACTGCTCTATAATTCTTTTGGAGCGCTCATTTTCGGGTTCCAACGGAAATGCTTTCACGGCCAGCAAATGCAAGTCAGTAATAAAAATGTGGGAGCTTTCACTCGGTAACTGATATCGGGAGAAGAATTTATCTGCCCACTGTTCCTTTGTTACCGGGAAAGGTTCGTAGAGGCGAAAAATGAGAGCTTTGAGCGCCTCGTATTCGTTGGGTAGCCCAATTTCTGTCAAATGTGAGAAAACTGAGGCCGTGACCAGATTCAACAACAGAGAGTACCACAGATTCTCCGGAACTGAGTTTATCCGGGCAATTGATTCAAAATTTCTGACCCAATCTGTGATTTTCACCTTACTCTCTGAGCCTTCAAACGGCTTCAAATTGTTTTTGAAACAAATCAAATAGTCACGACGAGCCATTGTTGAATCTGTCAAGTTTGGACCCAACGAACCGTTTCCGGTAGCAACTTGCGAAGATGACTTCGCTGTCCCTAGCTGCGAAAAATTTTCAAAATTTTGACAATTATCCCCGTCCTTCGACGATTTTTCGTCAAGGTTACTAGCACTTTGAGAATGGGACAACTGAGAATTTTCCTTGTCCCTGTACGTAGCACAATTTCGACGTGGTTTGCTCAAAGCAATAGAATCAGACTGAGCTGAAGCAGAATTTCGACGTGGTGGGGAGGAAAACATTCATACAAATACAAACAAAATCAAAATTTTAACACAGAAAAACCAACACAGAAAAACCGTTCACACATTGTAAATTGAAGGAAAAATAAAAAGAAAATTTTCACTGATCACTCAATGCTGGCAGCCTAGCCATGTGAAGTTAAGCGGTGAGCTTAAACAGGTCCGAGCAAAGAGGTGATCAGTCGCCTACCTGACTACGGATTAGGGCAGAATGGAGACAAAGCGCAACGGAATAATAAAGGGAGTTTACTGATATAGAAATACACGAGGACAGGGCATTGATGCAGAAATACAGTAGGGACAATATAGACAACACGAGGGACACAACCTACCCGCCCGACAGAAGGATACAGACTAACTGGTCTGATCGTATCGAGGAATATTAGCTACAGATGCCGAGGGACTCACACGGAAGTACACTAGCAAAATAGGTTGAGTGTGTTGCACTTGGTGATGCAACTTGAGTTATGTGTACTTTGTCATTCTTGACAGTTTGATAACCAATTTATCCCAAAACATACATGTACCTAATATATTTAAATTGTGGGTATGTACCTCTGTCCCGTTAATGGGACCCCCTCTCCCCCTGAACCTACTAATTTTCGACCACCCTCTCCAAGAATGATCCAATTTTACCTTCTTTTGTTCAAAACCATCTTTTTCGATAGTTTTCGACCAAAATTCAGGCAAAAATAGCTTACAGTTCATACAAATGCTTATTTTTATTCCGCCTAGAGGCGGAATATTTGGAATGGTTTCATAGCACCAAGAGTACACAATTGGTGCTACGAGCCACTCCAGACCATATGCTCAGCATACCTAGGCCTAACTTATGACAGTATTTTTATTCTGCCAATGGGGGCAAGAATATGTTGAAACCTGCTTTATCTACAAACTAATTCCTCAAAAATGTGTACAAACAATGTTTTCTCATGCTTGCCCAATAAAAATTTTCAAACAACGTTTTAGTTCTTTTGTAATCTAATTTGCTTTTTGGTCTTCGGTTCCCCCTGCGTGTTTTTGTCTGTCTGGCCTTTGACAGACAGTAATAGAATTGGCTGCTAAATCCACGTCATATGCAAATTAGGTACAAACGTGTAACCAATCACTCTTCTCTAGTGTACACATGCGGCAACAAAAGCCAATTATATTTCATGGGCGTGGCTTGTGAAGAACGTTATGCAAATTAGCTTCCAATTTGTTGTCCACCGTTCAGTCATTCAATGAGAAGTTGCGGCTCTGCACGGGTGGGCGGGTTGTCAGTGGCAGTACAAGTCGGACTGCTTTATTGCGGAATGTCCGCCAAACGGGGCCCAAGAACCGACACAGGGTAAAACCAGAAAGATCAGCTAACGGAATACGAAACAGGCGAGATTGCCTTTGTAGTATTTGCCAATTAAAAGCCCTCACAGGCATAGTAATCTAGATTTACCACTAGACAAAGTAGGAAAGTACGTGGGGTTGAAAATGTTGAGGCGGTTTTAGAGCGAGTACAAACTGTTTAGCCCAGGTTAAGAGTTCTAGCCCAGGTGAAGAGTTCAGAGTTAAGAGTTGATTTTGATATGATTCTTCGGCTGAGCCGAAATACACCACAGTTTTTGATCCAATATATGTATGTATGTATGTAGATACATCAACTAAATAGTTTAAGGGGCCAGTTAAGATGGTTGAGAGATTTTATTTTTATCAAGCACAACCAAACGGATCATGTAAAGTTTTTATAGGTTTGGACATTACGAATTTTAAGTCATTAGAGCTGCATATCTTGGCGGTTAGACTAGCAAATAAAAACTGCAGAAAATGACCACACATTCTGCATCAAATCACTCAAAACAGGTATGTAAGAGTGAATGTCTGACCATTACTGAGAAGCAATTTTTACTCAAGTTAGGCGGCTTAGCTCAGCTGCGTTTTCGAAAGCTTACTGTAAAGATGGAGTCGAATGTGCCGGAGTGTGGCACTTATCTGTCACGGTCAATTGGCCCAGACCAGATTTTGAGAATATCTTGTGTACTGCGTACACAAAGTCCTTGAAATCAAACATACGAGATACGTATGGCCGAATCATGCTCAGCAAATTGAAGGATTCGCCAATCCCACAGCAGTGGTCTGAATTTGAATAAAAAGCTGATCTTTAATATCTTCTTTTGGGTTTATACTAAATACTCCATAAATAACATTTACTATCGTTCAGCATGATATAATAATTTTACGCCACTGTTTCGGAATTTGTCCCTTTTAGGGACCCACTTGTGGCCGGAAATTTTGCTCATGCGGAGACCTTCTCCCTTTTTGGCGAGACCCCCCTGCCTCCCGAATTGTGGAGGGAGGGTCTCCACATAATATGTGCCCTAAAACTCCTACTTAAAAGTCTAGCTGACTCACGCTATACTTTATTAATAAAGTTTACATAATTTGATACAATGTTTATAGTTGAGTAGCTGTGTTTCAAATAATCTAATCTGATCTGATATTGATGACATATAAGCAAATTATCATTAAATATTAATTGCAATTTGGGAACATCTAGCATATTTTATGAATATGAGTATGCAGCAGTTCATTATGACGAACTAGTAATATAACTTTGTTGTTGTATCGTGATATTTTGGAGACGTTTCTGGCTGCAGGTGACTGACTTCGGAATTCGAAATTTGCCGAAGGCTAATCCTTTGCCGAATTAAACGAGTGTATTTTTGTCCGACTAAACCAGTTGCAAATCACGTTTAAAACCGTCATTCCTGAATACTAAATTGTCCTAACTTGCGGCCCCATTTTTTAGTCGAACTGAATAGGCTAAGGCCCGGATTGTCCCTATCGTTTTATCCTTCAGCGATTTTAAAAAACTGCCTAATAAGCAATTTTTTTTTCGGAGCTGTAGCTTGTTAAAATGTACAGTAAAGATAGATAGAAAGTTCCTAAAAACAGCTAGCATCTCATCAACACAGCAAATCGGCTCAAACAAGATTTAGGCTACTACGCAGACATGTGATAGAAAATGACATATTCTTGACCGACACAAAGTGGACGGAGATGGATTGGAATGGTGAACATCGACTATCACTACGACTCTACTGCCATCCAGGAGTCTGCTGTCAAAAGTCTGCTCACTGCTGGCACTACAAATCTAATGCCACCACGACCTACATAGCTGCCACTACAAGCTGATGCCACTACAAGCTGATGCCACTACAAGCTGATGCCACTACAAGCTGATGCCACTACAAGTTTATTGCTACTACGACTACCACTACTGCTGCTGCAGCAACGACTACTGCTACTACCACAGCCACAACTGGTGCTGCTACTACTTGTGCTACAGCTACGACGACTACTACTACCACTACCTACTGCTGCGGCTGCAACGACTACCACTAATACCACAGCCACAACTGGTGCTGCTACTACTGCTGTTACAGCTCAATTACTACTACTGCCACAACTGGTACTACTACTACTGCTGCTACTGCTGGAGCTATGTACGACTGCCGCTGCTGCTGAAGCTACGACAAAGACAACCACCACGACCCTACTACAACTACTACTACTAGCTGCGTCTACTACTACAACTACAACAACATCCCCAGAATCTCATACAGCTTCATTTTAGACTACAACTACAACTACAACTTAGACTACACCATTACGACTAAAGCAGCAGCAACCACTATCAACTACTATCACTACAACGACTAAAGCAGCGGCAACTACTACCTACAACAAAATAAAATATTTTATTAAAATTTTAAACTGGGACACTCACGACTGTACCCCGCTTGCGGTAACCCCGTTAGCGGGATCGGAAGTCAGGTCTCAAAACTCGCCTAAACTTATCCTTAAATACCCTAATACTATTTAGTAAGTAACAACTATTAACTCCCCCCATTCGGTACCTTAGGAATACTCTTGTATTGAAGTTACTACTCGTAGCCTGGTATAACTTCAACACAAGGAAGAGGTGAATCTGTGCGCAAAAAAGTGCTCGAACACCTTTGGGCGTAAAAAAAAAAAAAAAAAAAGCAAATTTTTCGCATGGATAAAGTTGGGGTCACTTGCAGACCGTATGCAAAAAATTAGCACAAACGCGTTTATAAATTTTTCACAGCAGCTGACCAAAGTTTGTCCTTGTCCCTGACTCCCTGTGTCCTTACGGACAAGTATGAACCGGGCTTAAATTCACTACACACGCTTGCTCTGTTAAAGTACCCCTTCGGCCGTTGACATTTTTAACTGGTTTGTCCATGATAACATTATAAGCTACATTCGGTCGACTTTACCAAATCGGATTAACTGACGATTAGCTTAAACCGATTTAGCTCAGGTTTAAATTACTTAATCGTTTAAAGTTCGCTGCACCAAAGAACATAAGCGCAGTGGCGCTGAAACTTAGTTGAAAACTGAGGTTTAGCTGCAATTTAGCTGAGATTCAATTAAATAGATTTAACTGGAGTGCACCTCCAGAGAATCTGATTTGGTGCAGTTCACCCTTCACGTATACATTAGAGCTCTCAAGACAGCTGCATGCCTAAGGCGGTTTCAATAAAGTATAATAATCATTATCATCATTTAATTACGCTTGGTCATAATTATCACCTGGCATAATTTGGTGTTTTTCTTTTCAGTCGTAATCTAAGTAGACTCTTCTGTAACTTTAATTATAGTTTCTTATTCAATTCAACTTGAATGACTAATAATATTCAATTCATTAATTTCTGTTATTGCCATGAGATCATAGCAGTATGTTTACTCAATATCTAACAGTCATTGGCTGTAAGCAGCTTAAACAACCAATTAAAAGACAAACCCAGATGAAGACAAACCAAGACTAAACTATAAATGCTAGAACATAGGTATGTATAGGTATATAATAAGTTTTTGTCCTTGTTTTTAAGCTAAGTTGAACGTCAAAGAATTCGATCACACGTTTCACCACTGCAATGAATTAAGGCAATTAAAGTTGGATCTACGGAATTAACTGGTTTATCAGGATTAAGATGGAAATAATCTAGATAATGTATCAAACATATAAATTTTCATCATAAAGCCCGGTTCATACTTGTCTTTTAGGATGTAGGGACAAGGACAAGGACAGAATTCAATTGACTGTTTTGAGAATTCGATACAATAATTTCAAGCAAGTTTTTGCACACGAACTTGACTTAGTTCAACTTTATTCATACCAAAAACTGCGACAAATTGGCAAGCCAGTTCATTGGGAATAGCTGAAGGACAAAACAGTAAGGACAAAAATAAGGACAAGTGTGAACCAGGCCTTAAGGGTTCAGTTGCTCTGCCTAATCCACAAGCGATCAATGTTTCTTAATTGACTGTTGATTTTTTGAAGTTAATCTAGTCAAGTTAATCTAATCTATTCAAGCTAGTGAAATCCAGCTAATCTGGTGAATTGATCTAGTGAAGCTAGTTAATTTGATGCAGTTAAATTTGAATTTTTATGTAATTTTGACCTCTACGTTTGTCTGTGCAAAATAATCATAAAATAATTGGTTACAATTATCAAGTAGCTATTATAAAAATCATTTGCATTTTTATCATCAGCTGTTGATGTAATAGCTACAAAAAGTCAATTATTTTTTCCTGAAAATTTCTTGAAGCTCCGTTAATTGATTATGGGCGTGAGCGGATGAGCTGAAATTTTTTTTAGAATAGACCAAAAAACCTGATGGAATTCCACATATATATATATATATATATATATATATATATATATATATATATATATATATATATATATATATATATATATATATATATATATATATATATATATATATATATATATATATATATATATATATACAATATATTATTTATTTATATATTTCAGGTATTTATACATATTGCTTAATTATTTTACTTATTCTATTTGCTCAATTAACTTTTGCCGTATCCAACTATTCATACTGATTTGTTTGTTATTGGCTTATTATTGTTTGCTCGCTAATGGAACGCAATGGATAAAAGAAGTGTGAGTTTTATTGTTTTCCATTTTATTCCTTAAATTTATTTTTAATTTGTTTTATTAAAAAGATAGCACATAAATGACACAGCACTGTGAATTTTTTTGTTGTAATTGAGATTATCTTGAAGTGTAGCACGTTTTTTAAAAAACTGTTTCGTGTAAACAAACCAAATCTAAGGGACTCTTCTTTCTTCTGTACTGACATATGGACAATCGGATGTATGGATATTCGGAACAAGTTAACGACGGAACGGCTGCTTGATTTATACTTTCGACGGTTTTGCCGCATCCTACTTTTGCCCTATGGCCGTCTATCCGAAGTAAACGGCCGGATTCCAGTTTTGCCGTA
>JASANF010016043.1:0-41504 GCA_030248245.1 Trissonchulus sp. WLG1_4
AAGTCAGTTTAATCTGGACGTTTTGGAATGGCATTTTTAAGCTTAATTTTTAAACCGTTTAGTCCGATTATAATTAACCCTTTAATCCGGTAAAGGAATAGGCCCTATGTAAGCACAAGTAAGGGTCGATTCGTATTGCACTGCCCAATTGCACATTCAGCCGAATTATTGTCTGTCGTTAGTGGTATAATTCATTATTTTTTATCATTTATTCCGGATTGGACTGTGTATTAATGATCGCAACAGCTTTCAGATTTTTACAGCAGCTGAAAAAATCTACAACGATAATTTAAAAATGCAGCAAAACAAAATTTAGGTCACTACTGCGGCCTGTTTTTGAGTTTTTAGTAAAAACGTTTAAACGGTCAAAAAAACGTTTACTAACCGGAAAACGCGTTTAAACGTTTAAACGCGTTTTCTCATTTGTAAATGCGAGCGTTTAAACGTTTACAGATTTTTGTAAACCTGCCCATCCCTTGTTTTTAGTTAAGTTGGTTTTAAATTTAAACAGACTTTTAAGTTTTGGTTTACTGTGATCAAAAGTGTCATAAGTTTTAATTAAAACTAAATCATGAAATAATTTGAAACAATATTAACTTTTTGCGAAAATTCGCTATCAAGTCTACAAACTATTTTGACATAATTTGCACAGTTCTAATGCATCTGTATACACGCCTAGACTTTTAAAAAATGTCAAAATAAACGGGATATAGTGAAACGTTACTCCAAGTACAGTGATTTTGACATTTATTTTAAAATTTCAACTCTTGTGATGTAAGTAGGATATATATTGGCCCAATCCGGGGTTTTTCAATAAAAAATCGCGTATATGGAGTAGGAAGTGTCTTTTTGTAGAAAATGGAACCAATTATGAACTATTTTTTATGTCAGTCTTTTTTATTATCAATTGCAGGCGTAATACTTGTCTGAACGGCGGATGAAACCAAAATGTTACACAAAATACTGACTTTTCCAAATGAAAGCATATCCCAAACCCAGTCACTGATCACGGTTTTATATACGATACTTGTAACAATTCCGCTGAGTTCATTTTCATTTAGTAAACGTTGAAAGAATTAAGATTGAAACTTGCCATTTATGACAAAATCCAATAAAAACTTTCGCATTTTTGTTCGTTCTAGAGAAGACAGTACTGTTTACTATGCAGCTGTTGGAGTACAAAGCACTGCTGCATGGGCTGCATCGCCTAAACAGTACAGCTCAAACTTTATATCATATCTCCTGAATATCAAATCTCCGGAGTCAGCGTCACTGACTTCATTTTGCGGTCAGTGACTACACAGTCAAACTATTTTTGATATTCATTAACTGACTCCGGAGTCAGTTTAAAATCAGCATCACATTAGTCATCACTACTTTTTCTAGGGCTTAGAAATTTCGCTTGCACACGTGTTTGCGTGAAGCTTATTTTGTGTTAGTGATGACTAAGGTGATGCTGATTCCGCAGTCACTAACTCTGACTCCGGAGTCAGTTAATGAAAATCAAAACTACCGGAAGTAATATTGGACCTGTGACGTCAATAGGTTGACTGCAGTCAGTGACTGCAAAATGAAGTCAGTGACGCTGACTCCGGAATCGTATGATGTTAATTTTGAGCCGTACTGTATGTTTTGCCTGTAATATCGTTGTGTGCTGGTGCCTGATTTTTGTCTGCATATGTATATACATATACAAGTACATAAATTAATAATCGATAGAGTATGTACTTTACTATGAAATAAATATGCAGCTTTTGGTCAGATCGTGGTATTTTAGTTGTATTTTTGTTTAGTTCTAGTTGTATTTTAGGCCGAGAAAGGCCGATTGCTCTGCAACAATCCAGCAGTCACGGTAGGACAATAGCGATTTATTTCATAGATAATAAATTGTTTAATTTTGATCGAATTCAACTTTTTATTTTCCTGCCTAAATTGTAAAGTATGACTGGTATCTCACGTACTTATATTAAAGGAATATACTTTATGTTAAACGACAGCACAGCTTTTGCGCAGTATTTAGCTCAAATGGTAAAGCACTAGGCTGCAAAATTTACATGAGAGGTTCAATTCCCATTGGATCATTCCGATGCTGATGCTATCTAAGAAAAATGGCCCTTTCTTTCGTAGCAAAATGCAGATAGTAGTATTTCAGCATAGATGCTGGATAGACATAACATATGAAGCTAAACTTTTGTTTTTCAATTAATTATTTAACGTACGTAACGCAACAAATATTTAGTAATGTGCAGCACCAACCTTTAGCTGAGATATCTAAATGTGATGTCTCATTATTATATATATCGATACAGAAGGAATATCTATGTAACATGTGTGAAACAATAAATAACAAATATTGATTGATTTTTTGTTTTTATTTCTAGCGACGTCTTCTACTGTGAATCCAAACAAAATGGGTATGTTGTATTTAGTATATTCTGTGATAATTTTAAGGCTGGTTCATAACTGTCCTTAAGAACACAGACGACAGAGACAAGGACAAGGACAAGTTTGGACAGTTGCTGTGAATCAGGGTTTTTTGGGCAAAATACGGGGCAAATGCTCAAGATTTTGATTTTGCTCATCAAAATTGAATTTTTGCTCAAATTCTGCTCACCGCTCTGAAGCGACCCTCCTTTGGTTTTTTATGGTCGGCTGAAAAAAATTTCCGATAGGTCTCCAATTGACAAAATTTGGCCTAAAATTCAAAAATTTCTTCAATTTTTTTCTGGGGGCTGCCGCCCCCAGACCCCTGCTACTCTGTGGCTTACTCTTCCTTGGTATAAGAGTACATTATGCTGCAATTTGTGTAATACACATGCAATTGCTTGCTTGATGTGACGTTCCCATCTCTTGTTTTAATTTTCTTGCCTGAAAAAAATCTGTTACGTCTCTAGTTGATCAAATTCGACCTAAAAATTTAAAAAATCTATGTTTTTCTGGGGGCTGCCGCCCCCACACCCACGCAGCTGTGAGTTTATTTGATTTAAATGACCAAAATTACATTTTGTTCATGTAATAGTGAGTGCCTTAAAATAGTGAGTGTAAAAAAGTGAGCAAAAAAGTGAAAAGTGTACAAGGTGCGACCCCCCCCCCCGTTTTCAAAATCTTGGCTACACCCCTGTATGCATTGGTATGTATAGGTGCATCGCGCACCTTTTAATTGTTTAATGTGCAGTCGGAATTTTTTTCTCCGTGCACTTTAGCACAAGGCCACAAGGGTGTTAGCTCCCTTGGTCTTTTGTTGCCCATCCCAAAAAATTCTCGGAAACGTCTCGAATAATAGTTCCAGATGATAGCTTTTAGACCCTCACTGGCCCAACAAAGGTGTACTTTTTGGTGTTTTGAGCCACTTCTCTTCACTTTTAGGTCTCACTTCACAAAATTTAGCGTTGTTTTTGAACGAAATGTGTTGATAAGTGTCGCATTTGGCGTTAAAAGTGCAATAATACCGCTTTTCTGGGTACGAGTCTGGCTATAACCAAGCATAAAACGTAAACTAGCAAACTTACGATTTGCTCACCGATTTGAAATTTTGCTCACTGAAATTGAAATTTGGCTCAATTTTGCTCACAATTTTTCTTGAAAAAAACCCTGCTGTGAATAATGAAACCGAATAAATTCAGCTCATTCTTAAGCAATGGTGTTCATGCAAAAAATTGTTTAGTTTCCAAATTTTTAGTTGCTTCGAGATAACGCAATAAGAACAGGATCAAACTAGTGTAGACAATGCAATACAAAGTTTTTTGATTTATATAACCTTCATGTCACGTAGTAGAGTACTGTTTATTTTCGCTCTAAAAATGAAGTAAAAACTTTATAGTTTATTTTGTTACTAAGCGACAGTGAAGTAGTATAAATTCATGCCAACGGGCCATGACTCCGTTTTATTAAACCAAACTTAAACCATCAAATTTCAGCATCGAGAATTAGGCTAAGTCGAGATACATAGCTTATTGAGGACAGTGGACATTAAGTCCACAGAAAAAAATACCTACTACATTCTAGAAAGGGAGAAAAAATTAATGGAATGCGAGCGGTCGGCGTCGAGAATTCTAACCAACCCCAAGTCTCGTAGGCTCTATTTCTTATTCACAACACACAGAGGGTGAATGCATAAAGCAGTCTTAGCTCAGTCATGTTAAACGCAAATAAGTGTAGAAAATTTTGCTACGATATTCTAAATTACTAAAATAAAACGTCTAAGGACCTGTGCTTGACCGAATTAAACGGACTGGACTTATTTTTGTCCGAGGTTTTGTGTTAAACGGACTAAACGAGTTAAAATAAGTCAGCCACTTAATTTTACTTTACCCCATTCCAAAACTAAAACTGGACTAAACGGATTTAACATGCACGCTTAGCATTAGCTGGCATAGTTGAGTCCATTTAGTCCGATTAAAAAGCTGCGTGCTAAAAGTTTAGTCCGTTTAATCCGGACGTTTTGGAATAGCATTTTTAAGCATAATTTTTAAACCGTTTAGTCCGATTAGAACTAACCCTTTAATCCGGCAAATGAATGGTCCCTAAGACTTTAACATAAGACTGCCTTTATGCATTCCACCCAGAATGTTTATTTATAGACGCCCAGCTGAAACTCATGATTACCGTGGCTGTAACAGTGTCGTCTATTCTGCTCTGTCTTCTGCTGATTGTCGTCTGTCTGCGATACTATCATCTGTGGCAGAGCAAACAGCACTGCGAAGGCGAAGAATATTGCGAACGTGTGCCCAGACTACAATACTGCGAAGAAGTCCCCATTGATGAGAAGGAGAAAGCAATCGCTGAAAAGCTGAAAAAAGTTCTGGGTCCACAAGTTTGCGTCAGGAAAACCCCCAAGGGGCCTGGGGAGAGCGAAAAAAGAGGATTTAGCCAAACCTGCGGCTTTGGACAATATGATGCACAAATTGCTCGATATAAAAACGAAAGGAGCGCTGTCAGATAGCTGCCGAAGAACTAGGTCGAAATCGAAAACAACCGCCACGGCCAAGAAAATGAAGTCTAGGTCAACTAAATGATCTTCCATCCCTAACTCAAATCTAAGGCCGTTGAAACATGTTGATATTCATAAAAGTTTCAACTGCCGTTAATTCAAACTGTTGTTAAAGAACCTTATCGTTGAAATGTGACTTTTTTTAATATCATCTTTGAGTATATGACCTCTTTCGTTTGGATAATCCTGACAAATTCACATGTATTTCGACACAAGCATAGTTTTTCTAGAAAGGTATGAAAAATATTGTAGACCAGCGTCTATTCTATGAAATAGTCAATATATTCTTTATAATATGACAAAGTACATAACAGTGCCTCACTTTTACTTAATATTAAAAGAGTGAGATACTATGCTTCCAGCCCTAGCAACAGTGCATGATCTCTTTTCGTTTTAAGCCTGCCTGATTATGTTTTGCCAAACATGTAATCATCCAATCAGAATATAGCTGCTGTTGCATTATGAAATACGTCAGAGAGCATCTAATAATCTTGATTCATGGGCATGAGATTCGACATGGTGCGTCCTCGTGTACAGACTTTAAAAAACTTAGAATATAGAATCAAACTCATTCTGTTATCACCAAAGCTAAACACAAATATTTCGATTGTAAAAGGAACGTTAGTTGTCATTTTCATCCCATTTTATTCAATAAACTTAATCATTGTTTAATCCAATTTATTCATTGTGTTCATCCGTAGGACATCCGAGGGTTCTTTTTGCAGTAGAGACCAAACATTGTAATCTGTGGGTTACATTTTGGCGTAATTAAGCTTCTACGGTTTCTGGTATTGTAGTTGGCAGAACCTGGACTATGTATTTGCCACTATAAAACACATCACAGTTATTGACAATTTGGTCTTGTTTATGCTTCTTCGTGAGTGTTCTTTTTTCTGTTATTAAAAACATTTTTAGTTTGTTTGTGAAATGTCTAATATCAAAACAAAACTAGATTGCTATCCGCACCAGTTTGTCTGTACAGCCTTATGGACAGTTCCGTACAGATATGACTTATAGCCTATTGCACTGCACGGACACCATTGTAAACAAAATAAAAAGTGAAAGTACGATTTTAAAATCGTATATACGTTTTCAAATACGAATTGAAATTCGTATATACGGTCAAGCGTATAAATATTTTTGACACGGTTCCTAATACTGATTTTAAGATTAGTTTTCAGATTTCCAGAAAATTTTCAGATGCCCGATTTCAGAAAATAAGTCCAGTAGCCCGTTTCAATAAACTCACAGGCCCACAAATTTGGGGTCACAGGCCCAGGCAAGCTGTTATTCATCAGCGTAGATATGTGCGTTTGCTGGCAAGCCGAGCATGCGGTCAGATTGCGTGCGTCACCTGTGAAATTGTGACCTGTGCCTGTGGCCTGTGACACGCAGCATTTTATGCTTATTGAAACGGGATTCACAGGCACCTGTGGCCACAGGTCACAATCCCACAAATTTGTACCTGTGGACCTGTGAGTTTATTGAAACGGGCTACATTTCGACTTTCATCCAATGGCCCATCAAAGACTATTTTTTGTAACAGGAGTTACCATGCGTTATGCTGCGTGCCAGAAATATAACATTTTGTTAACTTGCAAATAACTAGTCAAAAATTAAAGTAAATAGTTTTTACTTTTACTGCAGTATCGGATAAACGAACAAGGATCGTCAGCAAAAGCAAACACAGAATACGCATGATAAATTGGATAGCGATATCTAAAAATAACATGAAAAACTTATACTGATAACATATTTCATATATTTTAATTCGATTTCGTTAAATTATTTTCAAATTAGCTTTACATAAGTCCACTTGTATTTGATTCAGTGCAATTTAGCTTACAATATTTATTTTATTTATTTTAATAGAATTTTTTTCATTTTGAAAAACTGTTTGTCTTCACATTTTTAAGTCTGTTTTGTCTTCACATTTTTATACATTAGATTGCTCTCAGATAATCGTAATGATTTTTAAAATTTTTTAAACAAAAACATAAACATAAAGCAAATTGGTTTATTTATTATAATAGAAACTATTTGTTATTTATTATTAAAATACAGTTTGTTTTGTTTTCATAACTTGCATACATTGATTTGGGAGGGTTGCTCTTAGATGGTTGATTTAGTATTAGAAAGTATTTCTGAACCAAGTTATACATCTTTTATAACCGTTGCAGCGAAGACATATTTTAACTAAATGAGACTAAAGCTAGTTATTGATATTTGTTTTTTTTGTTTTTTTTAAATTCTTATTTTAAGGATAGCTACTACGTTTATTTTAAAAAGAGTGAACCAAGGAACGTGTCAAAAACCGGAACGTTCACACATTTGAAATTAACACGTTCTCATGGTGTTTTGCTTGGTCAAAAAAGTTTCAACACAGAAAAAACACGTTATATAATTGATAGTTGGTGTCACTTTAATGACCAATAGGCTACCGCTGACAAGAAATTAAGTATTTTGGAATATATGTACAAGTTTTTGAATAATGTACATGTTTATTGCTTACTAGGTAGAAGTCATTTGAACACATTATGAAAGGGACAGCTGCAAAAGTCAACAGAAATCCGTCGACATTTTTTCATCCAAGAGCCCCAATACCGGTCCAATTTAAAGAGGAGGCCCCAATTTAGAAAGAATGAAAGAAATGGAGGCGCCGGGAATGGAACTCGGGCCGCCTGCTTCGAAGTCAAGCATGCTAACCACTACACCACCGAGTCAGGTTCAAAGTTAATTTCAGCAATTTTGTTTAAAATTAATTGAAACAGTTATTACTACGAAACTAGTTCAAATCGATAGCTCCATTTGATAAAAAAACACGCATTTTGAATTGAACAAATTTATGCAGCGAATAGAAATAGCACATTTCATCACTTGTCAAAAGATAGTGCTGGGTGAGCGTTGAGGTATGACTGCTGACTTCGTCTATTAGAACTTTAGAACAAGTTGCATTTATATACCTTTACGTCAGCAAAAGAATCTAAATCACCGCGTTAGGAATCCACTTTAAAGATAATATGCGACCCAACACTACCCAATTTCTGCAATCAGTTCATATCTGATCATGAACTTTTTAGTCCTTAAAGACCGTCGTTCTTTAATGAAAATTGTTTGCATTTCTTTTGTGATTGGCTAAACATTTTTTCCAAAAAAATAAATAAGTGTCAATAACCATTTAGATTTCGGTCGAATCACTACTAATGGCCTTTGCAATTGTTCAACAATAGCATGTTTTGAACCCCAGATTACTGGGGGGACTAGGCATGGACAGAAGATTAATAAAAAAATTGGTGCCAAAAAGGGAAACATTGTTATTGAACATTGAACATTTTGTCTCGTACATTTTGCAGTGTACAGGTTGCAATATAGTCACAGAATCCAAAAGAACGATGTTTTCAAACCTAATCCCCAATCGATAATTTGTCTCAATTCCTGTTTGCGTTATAACTGTTTATAGTATAACTGTATAACTGTTTGCTTAGTTTGTATGCACAAGCTATTTTATTCAATCGTAAGGGATGAAATCAAATTATCGAAAGCCCACAAAAATTCTTCAATCAGTTAATAGCTGATCATCTGTTAAGCATGAACTTTTTAGTCCTTAAAGACCGTCGTTCTTCAATGAAAAGTGTTCGCTTTTTTTGTGATTTGTTGAACATTTTCTTCCACAGCAGAATAGATGTGACAATAACCATTTATCACGGCCTTTGCAGGTGTTCAACAATAGCATGTGTTGAGACCCTGTTAGTTTAGTTTGTATGCACAAGCTATTTTATTCAATCGTATTAGATGAAATCAAAGTCTAGAAAGCCCACTAAATTCTGAAGGGATTCCTGTGCACATCTACTCTAAACAAAAACACTGATAAGCTACATCAGCAAATTTTGCGCCAAAAGACAACCTGTTGAAACAAGTATTTTTTCAGGCTAAGTTCATCCCAACAATTGAATAAACCATGCCAATTATTTCAAAAATGACAAAAAACAAACTTGTTGAGATCATTTTAAGCCTAGCACTATAACGGAAACAATAAGTAAATTAACTTAGGTACCATCTAGTTTGTGACGCTCTAGGGTAAAGTGTTCGCCTTCTATTTTAACCAATAGAATAAAAAGTAATGTTGGGTTTTCGCCGGCAATTTGACTGATGGGAGAGAGAAATATAAAGCCCTACGCACCCTACAACCGGGGTGGCGTGGGAGCCTACTTAATCGTCTGTAGAAAACGGATTAACTGAGAAAACTAAAATTCAAATATTATAGACTAAACGAAAAATTATAGTTTAGACCTGTCACCTCACAGCCCAGCTTCCAGTTCTGAAAAATACTGTATTTCGTCTAAAACCAATAAAACTTGGGCACGAATATGTTTTCATCAATCCAAAATTTTCGATGACGAACATTTCTGATGACATACAGTTTGCTTCGATAAATCGGGCCCTGATTTAAATGTAAATTGTCCTTCTACTGCAAAATGAACATACACACGTTGTGGATGTGGTGTAAAAACCTGTACCCGTTAAACACTTATGTACCTACCTCTACATTTAAACATAGGTCCTTCTTGAGTATTTAGGTAGAAAGGATAGCCAAAGCTGACTTACCACACCAATTTCTGTGCAGATCTGAGGCATTATTTATACAATTGCAAAGTTCCTTGGGGGAGTAGGCTGTGAAAATCAGCAAAATTGCAGAACTACAGTCGGTTTCAAATGAAAATGGATTCTAGGCGTCGGGATTAGTGATGAAATCGGACGCGTCGGATGATGTCATCCGACGCGTCGGGTGATGTCATCCGACGCCCTCGGTTATGTAATCCGACGCCTAGAGTTTTGCCAGCCAGTGATTAATTAACTGTCAAAGTTCAGGCGTAAAGTTTTGAATAGGGGTGGCTGCTTCATTGCAAATTATGAGTGCTGCCTTATTTCATTGTTTAGCTTATTGAACTAATAAAAATCAGAATTCAGTAGGTAAAATTACCTTATATTTCAAGAAAACATCTATTAATCAACATATAAAAATAAACTATAAAAATTTTGCATAACTCTTTGAGGAGTCACCCTCATAAAGTTTTCCTGCAAGCTCGCTCTCCAATCTCCAACTCTATGATGCAATCCGACGCCCAGCTAAGCCCGTCGGATGATGTCATCCGACGGCCTCGGTGATGAAACCCGACGCGTCGGATGATGTCATCCGACGCGACGGATGTTGCAATCCCACGCGTCGGATGATGAAATGGCGTCGGGCAAATCCATTTTCATTTAAAAACGACTGTATAATTTTTGACCTGGGTAGCCCCGCCCTTAACTGATAACTTAACTGATTAACACCGGATTGCACCAACAAAGAATATCTCAAGAATAGGAATAGCTCGAGAATAGCTCGGGAATAAAATAAATTTTCATTGCACCAATATTTAAGCTCGAGAATAGTTATTCTCGAAGTTGGAGAATAGCTCAAGAATAGCTAAAGAATAGCTCAGGAATAGCTGAAGAATAACGAACAGTATTGCACTAACCAAAATTATAGAATAGCTTATTCTCCAGCTATTCTCTTGCAATGTGCAAGTTATTCCTGATCTAGACCAGGAATAGCTGAAGAATAAGCTAATAACTTTTAGAAAAAATAACCAATTTCCAAAATTTTTTCCTTATTAATGCTTATTAGGCTTATATAATGTTTATTTAACGTAAAAGTAACAAAACAAAAAAAGTTTGAAAATGCACGCTTTAAGGTTTCGTTCGCCATCCGGTTACTGACTTGGCTCAAGTCGACGTATCTTCGGTGAGCGGACGAGAAACAAATCTGCTCTCATAACAAACTTGTAGGCGGGGCTTATGTAGGCTTATTCTCGAGCTTAATTGGCTGTCTGCTAGGCTGTGATTGGATAACAATGATGCAGCCACATTTTTATTGGCCAGCTGGAGAATAAGTTATTCTCCAGATATTCTCGAGAATAGTTATTCTCGAGCTATTCTCTTATGGTGCAGGGAAAAAGTTGGAGAATAAAACCTCGAGAATAACTATTCTGGAATAGCTCGAGAATAAGAATAGCTCGAGAATAAGTTGGTGCAATTGGCCGTAAGTCCTACACATCCCTAAAGTGATGCTTTCTTACGGCTTGGTTTGTATCCAGCATTCATTGACTAAATTTTGTAGTGGTGTCGATGTTGCTATGTTTCGTCTCCAATCGACTGTCGCACCGCTTGGTGTGTATACTATTCTATCATGCTGTGTTTGACAAGGTCTTGGTACCAATTTGAACAGTTTGCCCTGCGCTTTCATAATTCATTGGCCAAATCATTCTTGCCATGTCATCATATCATGCATATCGTTTGATTATTTCTTCAGTAATATATTCTTTAGTATTATACAATCTATATTTTCCTTAAATACTGCAAACCAACTAGCAACTTTGCCAAAGGAAGCCCGCATACATATTCATTTCACAAAATGCAAACATCATAACAAAAAATTATGTTTCATGGCCAAATATAGAATTTTTTTGACCCCTTTTTGATGACTATCTGGGCATTTTTTACATAAAACCGGTTTTGAATGCCAGTTTCTTCTGCATTGCTTAAACTAGCATTGGAGAGAACTGTGCTGAACTAAAAATGACAGAAATAATATAGCTCGCTTGATTTTTGCGGAACCGCAGAATTAATTTCTCCGAAGCAAGCATGCTTAAGGGGTAGAGCCTTTATGGCTGCAGAACGGAAGCAATAAAAATGGAATACAATTTTTGTATTGTAATATTTTGGTCGTCCAACAACCTTGCCATAGGCTTGCCACCACTAGAGTTGCTTCACGGGTCGGTGGCGGGCCGCGGGCCGACCAGCAAAAAACTAAAAATTTTCACGAAATTTTACAAAAAACAGCCAAAAAGGTTTAAATTTGTATGACACAACACATGAACTGCATATTCTGCCTGCAACTTTTGCCTGCAACTGCAAACGGAAATTGACGGTCGTTGGAGCTTTTGGTTTTTATAAAAATTTTAACGGCCGTTTTTTCAAATCCTTATTGTTTAAATGTGATTTTCTATTATAAAGTTTTTGAGTATAAATGGAATCTCTCATTTGGATAATGCTGTCAACTTTAAATGTATTTTGACACAAGCGTAGTTTCTCTAAAAAGTTTTGAAACAATATAGTAGAACAGTTTATCTTCTATCAAGTGGACGTTTATAATAATATTTTATTTATAATATGACAGAGTACATAATAGTGCTTCACTTTTATAGTAGAAGAGTAAAACACTATCCTTACACGATCCTTACTAACCCTTGCGACACTGCAAACTGATGCGCTCTTCATTTCTAGCCTGCCTGATTAATTTTTGTTAAAAAAGTTGGGATCCAATTGGAATCGAACGGCTAGTCTAATTGAATGCGTCATGCGATGTGCCATGGCATGTATTATGAGATCCGTCAGAGAGCATCTAATAATGATCTAGATGCACCTAATGCGCCATCACATTAGCAAGCATTAGCGAGACTTGGGGCCTTATCCAAAATTTGATTTACCGGATTAGATTTAAATTAATTTTGGTAATAGCGCAGCACAAAATAAAATTAGCAGGCTGAAATTTTGCCCTACATGGCTTACAGACAGTACCAAGTGTGTGCCAAGTCGGCGTGTGCCAAGTTTCACTAAATTACGTTTAACTGAGCGTTATTGACGAAATAAAATTAAATCTAATCCGATAAATTCAATTTTGGTTAAGATCCTTGGAGCATGAGATCAGACGCATTGTTTTTTAACCAAAACTACATACAGATATCTCGATTTTGTAGGAAAGGAAGTTTTCATGGACCACAAAATGTATGCAATCGTCACACTTTATTCAATATTTAATCATTATTTCTTTATTAAATATTTAATCATTATTTAATCCAATCCATTGCTTGTGTTCATTATAAATACGGCCGACGGGGTTCGCAGTGGATACCAGCCATTTTTAATTGTGGGGTACATTTTGGCGTAACTAAGCTTCTACGGTTTCTGGTATTATAGTTGGCAGAGCCTGTATTATGGAGTTGCCACTGTAAACAGCACAGTTATCAGCACTTTGGTCTTTGGCATATTTATCCGCGGATTGTCCATTTGTCTGTTATCAAAACTACAGCTACGCTTTTTTCAACTGGTATTTCTTTCGTTTTCTTTTCCGTTTTAGTTTCCGTTTTTCTTTTCTTTTCCTTCAATTTGTGACACTCTTTACTTTTGACAGCTTGCACAGCATGAGCTTTGGAGCCGACAAAGGGCCTAGTAACGGCTGAGGTTAAGCACAAGTCAACTCAAGAAGTATGACAATGAGGGTGCAGTCAAATAGGTGTTAACTATTATAAAAGAATGAGTTATGTTTACAGTGATCTAAACATTGTTTTATTTTTGTCTGATTAAGTCGAAATTACAAATTTTATACAAAATCTGCAAGTTATGTGTGTTTTTAAATTTCTAAATCATAAAATTTAAACCATTAAGTTTTACCATGTGTACTAATATAAATAGTTATAGTGTCAAGTACTTGTATAAATTCGTGCAAATTATCACTCAATTTACGGATAATTTTACGCAGCACTACATATTAATAACAAGTAGCTAAAGTCAACACAAACGTAGCACCCCCTGCCATGTAAATATTCAAACAAACTTGACCTAGCGGCTGCTTCAATTTATCTACTGCTCGTCAAATTATTCAAAACTTTGTTGCGCAAGCCGAAAAAATTGGCTTCGTTTCAATTCACTTTCGTTTTCGTTTTCATTTTTGTTTTCGTTTAGTTTTCGTTCATTTTATGTAGTGACAACTGAAACAAGCAGCAATTTATTGCAAAATTGTTCAGCAAATTATAGTTTTATTGAAAACAGTTTGTACTTTAACTTCGTTGAAGTTAGACCTGCCGCTGTTGAGATGATTTTTTACTAAAATAATACTCTTCACAATTACGGTCAAATTCACACTAGCACGTGCACAACACAAGCACAGGCATGAGGAAAAGATACAAACGTTTAGATTAAAGGAATCAATTTACGTCACTTGCCACCATGACGCCTCACCCCACTACACTAGCGCCTATGTAAACTGCCTCTTTGTGACACTTCCCCCGGAGACAGTTGCCCTCAGAATAGTAGGGCAAAAATATTAAAGCAATTTCAATAACGCCCAAAGTTAAAATTAAAAATAAAGTTAAATTTTACTCATTAGGGGTTGTAAAGCCGATCCAAGGAGATACGGGTTGGACGGTGTCGGGTTGCGGGGATATATGTAGGTTATACATGTAGTTGATAAAGGTGCAAAATTTATGAGCGTTTCTCCACGCAGCGGAGTTTTTATACTGCAACATGAGCTGCACATTAAGAAAGCAGCAAAAATTAAAAGTATTCTTTCCTTGCTACTTACATTTACATCGTTCAACCGAGTCCGACACAGCCAAAAACTGAGGACAACTTCCCAGATCGCCGTGCGTTAGGCACGCCCCACTTCTCGCCGACAGCTCACGTGCATCTACGCAGTATTTTTTAATAAACGTTTCTCTATCGCTTAATAAATTTGATTTTTATGCACGCCTACACAAAAATTATTTATAAATTGAGGAAGCAAACACATTGCTAGTTACATACTATTTTGACAAAATTTTGGATAGTTGGGCAATTTTGGAGGTAAGCATTGCACACTAGCGCCCACATATTTTTCAAGTCCAGTGTTTTTATGTAGCTCATTTAGTGGGTTGGGCTAGGGTGGCGCTCCCCATTCACTGCAGGTCCAAAGTTTTTTTGCACCCTCCCCTTTCCAGATGGGATACCCTTCATTGCTCAAATAGTTTCTCCTGAACGACATGTTAGCAACTGCGCGGCCCAAACTTTTTTTGCGTCATTTTGAAAAAAAAGTGGGCAGAATGGTTATAGTGCAACCGAAGCGGGTTCGGGTGTTTTAGGTGAAAAAATTATGGCACTGGCTGTCCTCAACTACAATTTTGGAGCTTTAAAAAAATTTGTCGACAAATGTTCCATCGCTGCCTAGAGTGTCTAGAGTTTGCAAAAGCTGAGTTTACATTTTATTCGCTATGCTTTACAACGGGGCATCAAATAGGACTTGAATATCACGTCAACGTGGGCATTTTGTTTGAAAGCTAAGCTGAGTTTTGAACTTTTAGCAGGCTGAAAAACACTAGCAGTTCCACTTAAGACGGCGTTATTACACCGAATAGTATAGGTTGGCACAACTAACTGGACTATTAACACTCTAAAGTCTAAACTCACAGCAAAATTTCAGCGAATAAAATAGAATTCTCCTATTCCAAACTTTGATACTAGCGCAGCGACAATCTTATACTTACATGATTAATAAGTTATGCTGCTTTTCTAATCCTAATCTTAATCATAACTAAACATAATAGGTTTTAACCAATTATAGTTGTATGTAGATCAAGCTTGAAACGTTAGAGAACTGAGAAAATTTTACAAATTTGATGGTTTTGACGCAATTTGGAAAATGTTTTCAAATTTTTAGCAACGAAAATTTTAGCACTTTTTGGGTCAAATCAGCTAAGACTTCTTTCAGACCCCGCCAAAAAAAGTGCGTTACAGAACGCACATAGCCAAAAAAGTAGCAAATTTCAAAAAAAACTGATAACTGGCCTAGCGCATGCGTAGCTATAGCCAGCCCGGTAAAGGTTAGCTATAGCTAGCCCAGCTCAGGCTAGCCATGGCAAGCTTAGCTTAGGTACGTACGTAGTTATGCGCCTGCATGAAATTACGTTACAGCACATGTATTTTACGAAGAGCGAAAGCAAGTAAAGGACCTGCCGCCGCTGAAGCGGCGACAGAAGCGGCGGCAGGAAAAAAAGCGTAGCTGTATTTGTTAGTTTTTTTCCTGTTGTGCCACAGCACAACAAGTCTTTAATTTTGATTTTGGAGATTAACACATGGCTTACACTGAATTCTATTATCAGTACGTTCGTTTAGTTTACATTCTTCAAGAAATGGGCGTGCGTCACATTAGCAGTAACAGTAACATTCTTGCGCAGTCTTAGTGTGCGTTTGTTTTACACTATGTATCAGTTTTTAGTGTAAATACGTCACTAAGGTAGCCGGCAGCCGCCATTAACAATACTGAACCCAGTTTGTTTGTACTAATTAGATCCATGCAGTGACTTGAATAAAACAATAGTCATTACCTATTTGACTGTTAAAGAAATGACTTTTAATTTTACAACTTTTTGCCGGCAAATAACCCCAAACTGTGCTGTGCAGGTATAGTGTTAAAAATTTTAGTGACGCATATGTAGGTCGTTGGGTGACTTTCAATCAAAACCGATCTCTGAAAAGTGAACCGGTGTCAGTTTCGGTGAATTTGAGAAGCCCGAGTCATTTTCATACTAGCTCTTGGAGTTGGCTTGGCACTAGCATCAAGAATGATAATGTTGAAAAAATTTCCCCGCTGCACAACAGGTTCTAACTGACCTCTGGTCAGTTTACTTAGAAATTCAGACTTGATACTTACTGAAGGTTTTGCTGCAGACTGGTCTTGTTTATAAATTGTCTATTGTCAAGACAAATACTGGTTTGTGTATTCATCAGCAGTTATTCTGCACAGCCCTATGGACATTTTTGCACGACATGTTACACATTTTAAGACAGTCAGACAAACATATCGAATGACTCTCATCCAGTGACCCTTCGAATACACAACTAGCTATGCTATACGAGTAATTATGTAACTTTCCGTTTTGCATGAATTATAACATTTTGTTGAAGTACCTACAAATAACCAGTCATTAATTAAAGTAAATTACTCTCACCGCAGTGTCAAATGAACTAACAAGAATTGTCAGCATAAGCAAAAACAAAATACGCATGGTAAATTGGATTACGAAATCTGAAATTAACATAAATAACTTATATTGAAAATATGTTTACTTGGTATAAAATAATTATTAGTTAAGTAGCCTAATTTAAAAAAAGTTAAATTAAAAAACTGTCCAAATATTCATCTATTGGTTTAGGAGGGCTATGCATATACGCCAAGTAATTTAAGACATATGTACATGTTTCGATTGCTTACTAGGCAAAGGTTATTTTAACACATTATAAGAGGGACAGCTGCAAAAGCAAAAAAGACCCACTGATTTTTATAAAAAAAGATCCATGAGATAAAAGTAGTGTACACACTGGGAAACAGAAAATAAGAAGGTCAAGAAATGTTTTAGAGAGTGACAAAACACGTTTTTCAAATCGTTTTTAAACCGTGTACACATTTTGAAAAACAAGCCCTTTTGATAAGGTAATATTCAACTTGCTCATTTTCATCTAATAATATCATTTATTTTATTTAGTTACAACATTTAGTTACTTACATTTACATTTATTTATAAGATAAAAAAGAAACAAGCCCAATCTGCGGCAAAACCTTCAGTAAGTATTAAGCAACATTTTCAAGTAAGCTGACCAGTGGGTCAGCTAAAACCAGTTGTGCAGCAATTATTTTACTTCAAATTGTATAATATAAAAGATTGGCGTAGTTTTATTTCAGCAAACTGTGAATGCAAAATATTTGTGTTTTTCCCCTACAACAAATTATGTAAAAGCAAGCTAGAAGTTTGTCAAACGAAGAAATGATGTATCAACATTCTAAGTCAAAAGTTATGAGCTGCGTCGTTTGATCAAGGAGTTCATTAAATCAATTTCTAGTCTGCAGGTATCTTTCAAAGGAAAAAACAAGCAACAGTTTGCTGCAAAAGAAACATAGTAAGAATTTTACAGTAGTTTGTCATATTTGACAAAAAACCTGTTGCGAGCTCATTTTCTATTCCAACTTAAATCAATATCACAAAACTGTAAAATTCTATTTTATAGAAGATAAACAAGAATTTTATAGAAGACTGATGACCTGTGGAGCAAACCGCAAAAAATAACAATCCATTTTGCCAAAGCAAAAAGCTGGATTTGATTCATACCCGAATGAAACGGGATGAAATCGCAACAGTAGTTGCCAAATTTTTCCTCCAAAACAGATGGTAAAATTCACTTGGTGACTTGTTCATTTTCACTTAAATATAGTTGAGAAGGCAGGGAACACATGCTAACAGAATACTTGTGCACACTGCATTTTAACCATGTTTATGAAAAAGTATGAGGAGCACTGTTTGGCTTTATTTTCCGCCCAGCTGTTTCGCCAAGTCCAATTTTTCCTGTTGTGACACAGCACAACAGGTCTTTAATTTTGATTTTGGACAATAACTCTGAGCTTGTGTTCACCTTTTGTCAGTTGGTTTGTGTAACTTGTGCTTTAGTCTCACAGCGCGGGCGTCACGTGTGGTTTGCAGTGTTTTCCTGTGATTAGCTAACTTATTGCAAATTTTTGTACTTTTTACTACGTATACGATTCATCAATAAAAAATAACAGTTTTAAATTTTTTTTTTAATTTTTGTTTGTCTTTTAGTCGATAATATAAAAAATAGCGCATATAGCAAAACGATAGCGCATCAAAGTGCTATAAGCGCTATTTTTTTCATAGGCTTAAAAAATAGCGCTTATAGCACATGAGGGTGCTATTTGCGCTATTTAGGCGCTATTTTGTGCTATTGGCTAATTCATTGCAAATTTTTGTACTTTTTACTACGTATACGATGCTTCAATAAAAAAAAATATTTTTAAAATTATTTCCAATTTTTTGTTTGTGCTCTAGTCGACGATATAAAAAATAGCGCATATAGCAAAACGATAGCGCATCAAAGTGCTATAAGCGCTATTTTTTTCATAGGCTTAAAAAATAGCGCTTATAGCACATGAGGGTGCTATTTGCGCTATTTAGGCGCTATTTTGTGCTATTGGCTAATTCATTGCAATTTTTGTACTTTTTACTACGTATACGATGCTTCAAAAAAAAATATTTTTAAAATTATTTCCAATTTTTTGTTTGTGCTCTAGTCGACGATATAAAAAAATAGCGCATATAACAAAACGATAGCGCATCAAAGTGCTATAAGCGCTATTTTTTTCATAGGCTTGAAAAATAGATGGTGCTTTTTTTGCACTATTTAGGCGCTTGGGCGCTGCTTGGACTTTTATTATTACTGGATTATCATTACTGGATTATTATTATATGATAATTATTTACAGCCTTAAACTATTTCTCGTTCCTTTCCTGCTTAGCAAGTAAGTTATATATTTTTTTGTGTAATTTGCTTTAATGATTTGTTTTAGTATTAATATTTATATACTAGATAGTAGTAGTAATAGTTTTTTAATATTAATATGCTGGAGAATACTTTATTTGCTTAACGTTACGAGTACTTGGTGTTTCTAAAATTTATAATTTGGAATCAGTGAATAGTTCTTGAGTAATAAGTCATGTTGGGTGATTGCCCAGGGCTTGGTGATTTCCGCAGGCTTAAAAAATAGCGTTTATAGCAGTTATGGGTGATATTTGCGCTATACTGTGCTATTGGCTAGTTTATTTAAAATATTTGTACTTCTTCTTTACCTAGGCCTACGGTTAGCTATGGCCTGGGCTTAGGCTTAGGCTTAGGCTTAGGCTTAGGCTTACACTTAGGCTTAGGCTTAGGGCTTAGGCTTAGGCTTACGCTTAGGCTTAGGCTTAGACTTAGTAGGCGCCTACTAAATTTTCTTACCCTTCTGGGGTTTCATTTTGAGTAACCAATAGGAGGGAAAAATGGAAAGTCATGTTGGGTGATTGCCTAAAATATTAACTAATAGGAGCGAGGGATGGAAAGCCTACAGACCCAACAACCGAGGGGGGGGGGGTGGGGGGGTGGCGTTTTTGAGCTGGAAACTATGATAGCGCAAATAGCTCAAATAGCGCCTAGGGGTGGGGGGGGGGGGTAAAATCTCGTGCTCGTGCACGCTTACACGCGACATCTACCCTTTTGACTGAGATTTTGCAGTTTTGGTGGCTGCAAAATTATCCGTTTTTTACAAAACCTGAATCATTTAACTGACCCAACAGGTTTACCTGGCCAATGTACTTGAAAATGTATGCTTTATACTTACTGAAGATTTTGCCGCAGATTTGGCTTGTTACTCTAATAACTAGTCCCTGAGGTAAAACTGAAAATGTGAGAGTCCAGCGTATAGAAGGCAAAACAAATATCAAACATCAAACTTAGACTGACTTGAACTGATGCATGAATAATGAAACCTAACTTGTTAACTGTGTGGGATATTATTCTGCAGATATTTCGTATAAGACTTTCTTTTCAAATTATGGTAAACTGTTACAAAATCATGTTTCTTGATCTGCAAATTAGTTTTTCTTGGCAAAAGTTACATGTTGTGTTGTTTCAATTCCAAACTGTAAACAATCATTTGAATGCATCTGATAAAGTTTATTATTGCAGTAAGTCATTGACTATTGAAAACGATTTGACTTTTGTCGAAGTGTTACACTGTACATGCAGTTTCATTCCAGCAGAACAGACACTAGTACAATAGGTAGGCTTCTCTGACCGCTAGTTTCTGCTGCACATGTATGTGACACACGCACATTTGTTCAAAAACTGAAATTGCACAAACGCACAAATGTATGTGACACTCTCACACTTCTTCAGCAACGGAAGTTAAACAAACGCACAGAGAAGCAAATTGCACAGCGCAATGTAATTGTTCCAGAATCAAAATTAAAGACCTGTTGTGCTGTGGCACAACAGGAAAAAAGTGAAGGATGGAATCGAACTCTCTGGCATCAGATTTTAACTCGAACGCGCTACCGTCTAAGCCAACCAGCTCTCATAGGAGTTTGAATAAATGTGTTGTTACCAATAAAGCACTATCGTTGATTTTGTTGTGACAGTTTGAGGATTTGTGTGATCAATCATTATTACTGAACAGAAATTGTGATATTAAACTTAAAAACTTAAATTGCGAATAGAATTCAAAATATATTTTTTACAACAAAAAATTTTATATATATGTTAACCTTAACATTGAACGAAAACTACAAACTGAGCATCAGATTTTTTGCAGATAGATTGTTGTTAAAAATTTTTATCTATCGTGTATCGTAGCCTAAATAGCTCAGTTGGGAGAGCGTTAGCCTATAGATCTAAATGTCCTTGGTTCGATCCCGGGTTTCGGTCGCATTTTTTTGAATCAACATTGCCGTTTTTAAGAATTCATTTTACCAATTATTGAAAATTTGTCTAGTTAACATAAATCATAAATATATTTTTTTTCCTCAGGAGACGCACTTGTGCCTACTTTGATTGCATTTTGTACCATATATTTTTCTTCCTCAGGAGACGCACTTGTGTTACTTTGATTGCATTTTGTACCAATGTTCTGTGTCCCTGGTTTATATATGTACACTAAAATTTTACTTACCAAACAACTTAATTCAAAGTTTAAGTGAGGTGCAATATTTTATGCAATATTTTATCTGAAGGCGACAAAAGCCATTTTAAGCACGGGCCCAGGAAGGCTTACCGTATGTATAACGAGATACCGCTGCACAACAGCTTTTAAATGACCTCTGGTCAGTTTACTTGAAAAAAGAATGCTTAACGCTTACTGAAGCTTTTGCCGCAGATTGGGCTTGTTTATGCGAACATGCGCGTACGGTTACGACAATGTAAGTAAAATGGCTCAGCTTACTTACATATCTCACCCTGCATTGTAATTTTGTAATCTCATTTTTGTGCAAAATGTGTTCCTTTAGAAACCACAACAAATTTTTCTTCCAACTGCGTAACTGCCTGTAACAATATGTCTATTATCTATTAGCAAAGGGTTTTCAAACTGCCATTTTTGGGCCTCAAACCACACATGTTATTCTGATACAAAAAGAACTCAAACTTTTGCATTGCCTAAAACGGAAACTTTACCAACGACAATTTATCTCCTTTCTAGTGCCATTTTATACTGAAGTATTTATTTCCAAAAGTCACACTCAGTACCTGTATAATGTCGATACATAAGTGAGGGTGGTATACATTTTGACAGTTTAAAATAACGCTTCGGCAAGCGCTTCAAAAAGATGACGGATTTCTTTAAAATTTTAAACTAAGACGACTAACAGATTGATAAAAATATTCTTAAAATAAAAACGGGTTAGACCTTTTATGAATGACTTTTCTGAGTAGTATAAGAGCCACAAAAATTTACATACAGTTTTTCAAAGTTCTCAAACAAACACACAAAAAATCCAATTTTTGAGCCATAAATTAACCGTAGAAGCTTGAATCAAATTCAAAATTAGCTCAAATAATTCTGTCAACATTTGCAATGTCTATGTCAAATTTGATTATGTCCGAGTATTGTTTGAATTTTTGCAAAAACGTTACGTAACTACCACTTTAAGCAAAGAGCTGGATTTGATTCATACCTAAATCCAACGGGTTAAAACCGCATACTTGTAATTTAGTTTTTCTTCGGAAACAGTTTGTATAATTCACTTGGAGATTAAACTACCTAAGAGCTGGATTTGACTTATACCCAGGTGATATGGCTTAGAACTGACAGTGAAACACAAAACAATCAACTAAGGAAAAGACACAATTCGCGAACACACTCGTGTTCACGTAGATCCCCACAATCATACTGAACAAAACACACACAAACGCACACACAACCTGCACCAAGCTAAACGCTGTATTTCAGTGTTGTAGAGAAGCCTGCTGCAAAAGTCATCCACAGGCAGCATCATATAATTAGACACACACGCACACACACCTATTGTTAATTTCATCACACAGGCTTACGTTTCGATCCAGGAGCATCATAAAGGCCTATTCACACGAGGGCGCATTAGCGGGCGCATTGCATGGCGTACGCCATGGCGCATGAGAGGGCGCATGAGCGGGCGCATGAGCAGGCGCATGAGAGGGCGCATGAGCGGGCGCACACGCACACTAGCCTACTGCATTGTGTAAATAATGCAGCAGGCTGTGTGAAAACAGAATGCACCCGCTCACACAATGCAAACAAGCACAATGCACACAATGCAGTAGGCAAGTGTGCAAGTGCGCCCGCTCATGCGCCCTCTCATGCGCCCGCTCATGCGCCCGCTCATGCGCCCGCTCATGCGCCCTCTCATGCGTCCACTCATGCGCCCTCTCATGCGCCATGGCGTACCCCATGGCGTACGCCGTGCAGCAAAATGAGCCCTGTGTGAATAGGCCTTAAGAACCTGTTGCGGTGTGCCGCAACAGGAAAAACCAATATCAGAATATTAGACTGCAAAACCTTCATAAGATTTCGTTTCACCGTCATGTATGTCGTTCAGATTTTATCAGTAAATTGTCCAAAACTATGTTGTAGATATGCACCTTATGAAATAACTTTTAGTACACTGTCCATGTATTGCACGTCTACTTAAGCGAATGCTTCAAGTTTCACCAAATCTGACCCAAAATTACGTTCATGCATCCGCGTGATTTTTCCGACAACAAACAATTGCAGTTTGCCCTATGTAGTTCATGCATATAGTAATATGTATAAGCTCTGAATAAAGACCACAGCATCGTATAGTGGTTAGAAGGTGTTACTCTGGAACAGAAGGCTGTAGGATCGATTCCTGAGGAAGAATTTTTTGGAAATTTTTTACAATGCCTACGAATACAAAACAAGGGAAATTACAAACCCAGTACACTTACACTGAAGCAAGCCAGCCAATGACTTACATAATATTTAGGTAAAATGAAGTAGACGGTTGCGATTTAACGGTGGCGGACGTGTAAAACATACTCCGCACATGAGCACTTTAACATTAGCAGCACGCTAGGATTTCAAAATCAAAATTAAAGACCTGTTGGCCTGTGACCCAACAGGAAAAACTAACGATTTTCAAAAAATGTGGCTAAAATACCTTGTTTTGGCTTAAAATTTAGCGATTTTTGAAATTGTCGGCCAAAATTTAGGTAAAAATGGCATAAATTTGATAAAAATCTCCATATTTAAGACCAAATTTTATAAAAATTGTGCTTGCCCTTGTATCGTGGCCCTAATTTTACTTGTCCTTGTACCAAAATAGAAAAATCTGGGGGGTCCCGGACCCCCCATAACCCACGGGTTAAACTGTGATCAGAGTGTTAGCCGAGTTACCGAAGACAAATTAATCAAATGTAAGCTCCGCAATTCCAACTAAACAGAGTTTTACCGTTCACTTTCATTTGTCGTTTGGGGAAAACATCTTAAAATCGATGTGGGGAAAAAATCTTAAAATCGATGTACATAGGGTGCGAATCTTAGAAAACAGAACTTAGGTGTTTGTTGGCGCTGATTTTGGGGACTGGAAGCAGGCCGCAGGGTCGATCTAAAAGTTTCACATAAGTCTTATGGGTTCCATAATGACGTTACATCTCGTTATAGGTGTTTCAGAAGCTTGACATAGCTTCTGGATCACCTCATGTTCTCTCATAAATTTATGTTTTTTACCTAAATTTATGGGTAGCCAGATGATTACTACAGAAATTTATGTGAAGACAAACTTGGGTGCCAGTTTTTTTTCACAAATTGAAGAGAATCTGAGGGCACCCATAACTTACCTTGGAGCTAATACATAGGTAGTACAAATCTCAAAAAAGGGTGAAAAATGTTTGCTGTGTAGAATGTAGAGCATATGCTGGCATAGTGTGGGGAACGTAATTATTTTTAACTTATTACGCTTTTTTGAAAAATTTCGAAAAATACAGACTTTGAATTTTTGCTACAAAACGACAACGACAGCTATAGTGTTGCGGCTTAAATATAAAATCCAACTAATAGACCTTATATATTATTATTGCAAGTCTAGTGCGTCTAGTTTAGATTAAACCAGAGCAAATTTATTTAGATTAACTCCATTTAACATTTTTAAAAACTTAACCTTTAAAAAATTTATCCGAATTGCATCTGTTTTCAGATTGTTTCACACGTTATGTCGTACCAAGAGTACATAATAGGTCCTATTATGTACTCTTGGTCGTACATAAAATCAGCAACATTTAACGCCATTTTGTATGTATCACAAGTTTGTTTACAACTTGTAAAGCGCACAATGAAATGTGTACGAATAAAAGGTATCAAACAGTGAATCGGCGGTAATAAAAAAATTGATAATAAAAATTGAAAATAATTATCTCCGGCTGGGCTCGATCTAGCGACCTGTTGGCTATTGAATCAATCCGCTAGCCCACAGCGCTACGGGGACAACAAGAAAAGCAAGTTTAATTGCCGGTAAATAACTTAACGTAAATGTTCTAACACTGTGGACCAGGGCCAAAAATTTTAAAATTTTCTGCGAACCAGTTTTGTTTAAATTTTATAATTTTATGAATAAGGGTTACCGTGCCATTATAATAGTCAGTTTGAATCTGAATTATTATATTCATCCTTTTGCTTAGGATAGTTTTTAATTATATCCTATTAATCATTATTATTAAAAGTCTAGTGTGTCTAGTTTATACTGGTTCGACCAGGTCGTATTTATTTCAGTGAAATCTGTGTTATGTTACATTATTTAAAAAATGAGCAAAAAAATTAAAATTTCTGCCTAAATTCAATTGTTTTGGGATTTGATCAATGATCACCCATGGTGTGATCTGTACAGTCAACCCCTTTTAGAAAAGTTTTCAGGGGCCATAACTTTTGCTACGGTAGTGGTACAATAATAATCTTAACGTCTTTTGTCAGGAATTTGTTAGAGCTTTTAAATGACGGGTCACATGACCGTGTCACGTGAGCGTACCCTGAGACATTTATTTCGGGGTAATCTGAAGCGCCAGGTGGTCATGTGACCCCTCTTTCGAAAGCCCTGCCCGTCAGCAAGTCAATGATGCTATTCTTATGTCCGTCCGAGTTATTAAAAGCCAGTTATGGCGCCTTTAAGGATATGAGGAAAAGAACACTTTGTAATGTAATAATTACGATTTAATTATGATAACAGTGTTCTATGGTGTGAAACCCTTAAAATTGGGAGTTTTACCGTTCGATTGGTGAGACAAAGCGCTTTCGATTGATGGGTCACGTGACCCATTTACTGCAAGTTGTCGTAGGTTTGACCTTGGCGCCCAGACGGAAACCGCTATGACCGACCCCAGACGCTTTTTATCAAAAAATTATGCATCTTGCGACGCTTAGGCTACCACAGGTTGTACTACATTTTTGAGAAGTATCATGAAGAATCTGTCATTATCATTATGTTTAGTATTATAGTTCATATTATGCAAATATTATGTAATAAAAAAGATTTTAAGAGATCGCACCCTCAGCACGAAAACCAAAGCCGCAATTGTGCTGCTAGGCATATATTTGTGCGAGCGCGTGTGCGTGCACATCACATTCCATGCGTTTTCCAGCGAGAGCATATGCTTTTATGTGAGAACTTTATGGGAGAACTGATGGGAAGGTTATGTGAAGATTTGTGAAACACTTCCTACTGCTCGTACTTCTCATAAGTTTTCCTATAAATTCAAGACTTTATGCAAAGACTTATGAGAAGCTTCTGAAGCTACCCCCAGGTCCAGAATTCTGTTACTGGTCAGATTGGTCTTTTACCTTGTATTACCGTGTGTACTCTTATTTTTCTCTGTTGTTTTTATTGGGCTTTTAGTCAACTTATTATTACCATGATTATTGACAACTATACAATAAACCTAGGAATTTCGGAGTTGTGGCTGTTGCTTGTGGACTGGGGACATTCGACTGTTCAAACAGGAGGGAGTGTTGCGTACGGACTAAGGTAACCCTGCCAAGATCTTCTTGGCCTCAACAGCTCGGCATCGACAGTTAGGCTCGATTCCTACTTACGGCCGTATGTCCATTCAGCCTGCAGAATGACGTCACTAGCAGCCTAGTGCAGTGGATCAGCCAGTATATGCGAAACTGCCAACGTCATTATTTTGTCATTTTGTCGGCTGAACGGACATTCGGCTGTAAGTATGAATCGAGCCTTACACATGAATAAGGGACATGCCTCACATTGAGGTGTTGAATGCTAATGACGATGACTGAGTAACGTGAGAAGCTTTCAATTTACATATTACCAGGAGTACATTATAGGATGTTATGTCCTATTATGTACTCTTGATATAACATATGTAACAGAGCAGAAACTTACATACCTGAGCAAAAAACAAAGCCAAGCCGAGCAGAATCAGTGAAACGCGCATGGTTGTGGTGGACTAGTTAGGTTCAAGATCTAAAAGAACAGTAGCGTTATTTGGCTTGGCCGAGCGAGACTTATAGGCAATCGAGTAACCTTTCAATGTTTGCTTACAAAAGGGCAGCATTGCGTTTATTTAGAACACATGTCCGATGAAATATCCGGATGGCATCTGAAAGGTTACATTGCTCGTTTTCATTAATGCATGAACGAGGGGAATAGGTAGCCTAGCTTAGTCATTATATATAACTGTGGCATCGATATTTGGCTTGTGATTTCAGAACACTTTTTTAACACACAGCTGATTGCCATGTTCTTAGGGTTGCTGACCTTTCTGACATAAAAAAGCACACTGATAAATAAATATTTCGGAAGGTCCGTTAATATAGGCCCGAATTCACATACTAAGGCCCGTATTCACATACTAAGTGTAACGCTTAAACTTAGTGTTTGCACTTAGTGTTAGCGCTTATAAGCGCTAAGTGTTATTCACAAACTTGACCTTTTAACATGCTAAACATACTTAAGCGCTTAGCGCTTAGCAAACGCTTAGCGTTAGTTTGTGAATAACACTTAGTATGTGAATACGGGCCATAGTATATACTTTCTGATGTAGCTGTAATGCAAACTTCTGAGCCGCCCTAAAGGATTAATCCCGAACTAGGTAATTGAGGTCACAGTCCAATTAGATGGGGATACTGCTAAAAAGTTGAAGGGAGACGCCCGTTATCTCGAAAATATCAAACATCGTTATTTTTTTCAAATCAGTAGATGCCTGAAATAAGGCTCTTGTATAAAATATATAAGATATAAATAACTATGACACAAAAAGGCAAAAATAGGACAGCAAAAAATGGCGAAACAATATCACCACCTAGGGGTCGGTTCATTCATACCTCATTACGACATACCTTACGGGCAACCATAGGGCACACGAACAAAACCCACTTTTCTCACACGAACAATGCCGGTTCCGTCCGTTTTTCCATTTATACTTTCTAAGGCGAAGGGGCATACGGATCTTACGGCTATATGGACGAAGGGGCGATTTAATATTTATACTTTTTGAGCCGAATGTCCGTTTGCCCGACTGAAATGTGCTCTTCAATTGGGATGAACGGAGACGGACAGAGTGGCAGATCGGAAAAGGCGCATACGGCCGAGCGGCCGAACGTGTGAACTGAACAGCCATTCGGCAGTTCAGTTGTTTGTCCGTAACTAAGTACTAATGTCCATATAGAAGCAAGAATCGACCCTTAAGATTTGAATTTTGATTAAGGTTTGGTATTGGTTCTGATTATGGTTTGAAGTTTGAACGTTGAAGTTGCGTTGAGCTATATGTGGATCAAAAACAACGGCTATTCTATACCACGTGCACGTCGATGGCTAATTTGATATTTTGCTTGGTTTTCTGATCTTTTATGTCCCTAATGTGTAATGTCTAGCTTACAAATGGCACTCGGTGTTGGTCCAAGATACATAGTAGTCGATATTGGTAGTCTACACTCTACAGTCTGGAAGTACTTACTCGACACCATACAGCATTGTATAAGTTTCTCAGTGAACGTAAAATTTCGAAGCTAAAAGCTCTCTTTTTGCAACCTCTGAGCAAAACTGCTTTGGCGCCATGACCACCTGAAAGCAAAACGCATTTTAGTTGCTGAAGTCAGATCAATTTCAGTCTTCTATTATTTTATTGCAAACAGAATGGAACCAAATAATTCTGTCGACAAACTGGAATGTTTTATAACTTTTTTCCCCAAAAAACATAGTCATAAAGAATTAAAAATATAAGGTCGTTTTAATGTTTAATAAAAAACTTAAAATTAGGTACAATATAATATTTCAAGATATCCAATTTAGAATTTTACAGCATATAGACAAACTGTTGATGAAAATATGCATAGAATACTAAAGTATAATATAGCAACAATTATAACAATAGATGATATACAATAACAACTGAAAAAGCAAATTTACCCATAATCGCTGTACCGTTTTTCTGTATTATTAAAATTGTAAAAAATAAATAATCTAGCGCAAATATTTGTCTTTCTAAAGGAAGAGAATTCTGAAGACCTTAACTACAATGTTACATTCATTCACGGACATGATACCAAGAATATATACATACATAAAGATTAACAAAAAAATAGGGCACTAAAAAACCTACAGATAACACATTTTTATCCAGGTACTTCCACAGACATTAGTTTTTGGAAGACATGGGTCGAGACAAGTCCTTAACCTTAGACTTAGCTCAAAACGTACTTTTAAAAAATAAAAAAAGATCTTAATCAAAAAATGAATTCATGAAGAGTAATTTTTCATGTAATCGTGAGTTTTACTTTGATTGGCAAGTAGTCACGATTTCAAGTGACTACAAGTTTAAAGTTTAAAAACTACGGGGGGATTTCACAAAGGTGGTTTTACTAAACCATGGTTTTATGTACGTTTTTATATGATTTGCACATAATTTCATTACGAAATATTGCCTGATTCGTTACGAATTTCGTAGATTTTCTTAAACCATGGTTTTAGCGCAGTTGAAATTTGAAACCTGCAGCACAGCAGGTCCCTGTTTTGCTGAAATTTCAGTTGAGCTAAAACCATGGGTTAAGAAAATCTACGAAATTCTTAACGAATCAGGCGATATTTCGTAATGAAATTATGTACAAATCATATAAAAACGTACGTAAAACCATGGTTTAGTAAATAAAACCACCTTTGTGAAATCCACACAAGTTTAAACTACAAATCCTAGTTCAGACGTCTTGTAGGTAAGCAAAAAGGTGAGCAGTCGAAAAAAATGAATAGACCTTGACAGCCAATTTTGGGTGCGCAAGCTAGCCTGGCAGATGTCTATAAATGTGTTGTAAATGAGAATTAGGGCCTATGAGACTCGGGGGCTGTGGTGTAGTGGTTAGCATGCTTGACTTCGAAGCAGGCGGCTTGGGTTCGATTCCCGGCGCCTCCATTTCTTTCTTCTTACCTAAATTGGGGCATCATCTTTCTTTCAACATAGTGGCGACCGTGACATAGGACGGAGAGGATAGGGCCGGGTCCTCAGGACAGCCCTATCCCCGAACCGTCTTCGGAGGTGGGTTAGGAGCCCCATGGATGCCCTGGGTTGAGGTTGGCATAGTGGTGGCAACCTAGTTTTTTTCAAAACTAGGTAAAGTAAAGTAAAATTTCGCAAAACTAGGTAAACTAGGTAAAAGTACCTAGTTTTTACCGAGTTTTGTGAAAAAACTAGGTAGTACTTTGCCAAAACTAGGTAGTACCTAGTTTTTTTTTAAATTGACGTTATCATCTATTAACCGTTACTATACAAGTTATCAAATATATTCTGTTCCATTACCTAGTAATTGAAGCTTAAGAGTATGACTATAACCACTTTTCGACTTATTCTTCTCTTGGTGTGCTTCAAATTGTCTAGAAAAATTGTCTAAAGGCAAGCAGAAGTTTGGCCTAAAAAGTTAGATAGGTAGCCCTATAGTAAGTTAAGTATCAGTTCCTAGTATTGTCTAGTATAAGACAAGTATATAATATTGTTTTGTATGTCCGGACCTTAGAATTTTTTCCAAAAGATAAGTCTCCGTTACTCCCGCTAGTCCAGAAAAGGAAATTTACTGAACCTATTGTCATAATTTTGTTACCAATGAAATTTATTTTTCGCCTGCATCTAAGGATAACAAACAATACAAATTTTTGAAATAATTTTTAACGATTCTAAAGATAAAAACTCGTTCCAGAAGACTCCCCCGCATCTTAGGACAAGAGCATCATCATTAAAAAAATTTGAATTCAAAAATCAAAAATCAATCATTCAAAAAAATAATTTTTTCCAAATGCCTCTTTTCACCCTTCTTGTACACCTACTCTACAGTTTAATCTCAACTGTTCTTACTGCGTGCAGAAACAATGCTGTTCTAATATTCCGCTGCATTAACCATTTGGCTCAAAAGTCTCACCAAGCGATAACCCGTTTGTTTTGCAGGTGTACTTATAACAGCTCATATACAGTACAATGTCGGCGCTGCAAAGCAATCTAATCGCAGCTACCAAAGTCATTTATTGATGGCTAGGTTCTTACACGGGCAAGATCAATTTGTAGACACTGACAATCATTAGACAGCCTTCAGTTAGCTGATTTCGAATCAGAATTTACAGGCGATGCAGCCCGTCAGCAGTAACAACTAAGTTGAAATTCCAATGCATTTGTTTTTGTTCCTTCTTTGGAAGTAAGGATCGATTCGTACTTCCGTAGGCCATACGGACAAACGGACGTAGGAAACACAGACAAAGCCTGCTTTGCCCGTTTTTTCAATTCATACTTTTTCGGGCAAACGAACAAAGGTGCGATTCATACTTTTGAGCCGTATGTCCGTTTGTCCGCATGCCCAACAATTTCGGCAGAGTTGAACGAAATTTAACTTGCCGGACATACGGACAAAATGAAATTGTGCCGTTTAGTACGAATGACCGGACATACGTCTGAAGGGCAAAAGGACATACGGCTGAACAGATGAAAGTATGAATTGCACAGCCGTTTTGCCGTTGAGTTTGTCCGGACGTCCATTTGTCCTAATGTCTGTATGAATCGACCCTGTGTAACAGATACAATTAGCTTGCTATTCTTTTCATTTTACACATCTGTCAGAACTTCTTTGGCCATGTACCTTCGCTGTACGTTAATAGTCTGTGGGCATAACTTCATAATGCATGTAAAACTATTGGCGAAAAGTAAAGGGGAAAGACTCAGCTAGCTGTGGTATCACATAGTCCTTCTGGAAATGTGTATTGACCCGTACAAATACTATTATTTTTGAAAAGAACCTGACACTAACAAAATGATTAGAGGCTTCAATGAAGATTAGGGACAAAAAAGAGTTAAATGTTCGTTGCGCTTACGCATGCAAAAGCTATCCACTGTTGAAAAAATTTTACCTAGTTTACCTAGTTTTGAAAAACTAGGTGGTAGTAAAAACAAAACTAGGTAAAAGTAAAACTAGGTAGCCGAAAATGAAACTAGGTAGTACTTAGTACTTTTACCTAGTTTTAAAAAACTAGGTACTTAAGTAAACTAGGTACTTTTACCTAGTATTGCCACCACTAGGTTGGCACTTCAACCCTTACGGTACTCGTGCTGTGTGCAGTATAAATGTGTACATAGTTTCTTTCCTGTGTGGTCCCTCGGTTAAGGGTAAGCCGGAAAAACCCTCGGGAGCATGAGTATCGACCGAGTATCGTTGCAGGGTCGCAACGATGTTCGAAGGGGGGACCCTGTTATAACTGAGAATTAGGGAATTAGACTCGGGGGCTGTGGTGTAGTGGTTAGCATGCTTGACTTCGAAGCAGGCGGCCCGGGTTGGATTCCCGGCGCCTCCATTTCTTTCTTCTTTCTAAATTGGGGCATCATCTTTCTATTCAACAAATGCGTAAAAATCATAATTGCATCTGTAGCAGTTTTTCTGTACTGGCTTATGCACATTTCCTAACGGACACGGAAACGGACAAGTATGAACTAGGCATTAGATTTCCGTATGCTCATTTTTCACAGTTATTACCTTCAGTCAACTTTATGAATACGCTAGGCAGTTTTTACATCTAAACATTTCTTGACGTATTTTCACCACAAATAAGTATTAGAATGATTTTCACAAAATTCTCGACAAAAGACCATTCCACACAATGTAGTTCTTTCCAAAACATAATTATACAGAAATTATACAGTATTTGCCAATGTTTTACACAAGGCCAAAAATACCATGGGGTGACTCATATTATCAACAGTACAAAACATTGCCTCACTGTAGGTACAGAAGATTGATACTATTAGAGTGAGATTATTACTTCCATAGAGTGAGACATTATTGTGTACTCTTGATATGATTATTTTAACATAATTTGTCCAATTCAAACGTTCTATTACAGTTCCATGTCCAAATACAAAATAGCAGATTCAATAGCGAATTGTAGCGAGCTAATCTGTTGCCGAATGTCTTTTTCAGCTTCGGCTTTGGCTTTCGGTCCGCTGGCTTTTTCATATTTCCTTACAGAGCCGACAATACCCGGAAAATGGTTACCCGTATAGCTGTCACCCGCTGTTTCGCCAAAGACTAGATGGCGAAAAATGGGCAAGGACGTTGGCAGGGGAATCTGGCTGAGAAAACAGCGCTCAATGTGCATCAGACGTTCGTTGACTTTGTCATTAAGCTGAAAAAAAGCAAAACGAAAACTGGGCCAATACCACTAAGGGTCGATTCATACTTAGGCTCGATTCATAGTTACAGCCGTATGTCCGTTCAGCCTGCGCAAGTGACGTCCTTATTTCGTCATTTTGTCGGCTGAACGGACATACGGCTGTAAGTATGAATCGAGCCTTACAGGTGTATGTCCGTTTAGCCGGCAAAACTACAAAAAAACGCAAGCCACTAATAGTGTATACTGTATAGGATCAGATTGTGGCGTGAGTATTTAGTAATTTTACCAGCTGAACGGACATATGTAGGGACGGCTCTAAGTACGAATCGAGCCTACACATAGCCCATAGACTGTCAGTTTAAAATGACTCAAGTTTTGGGATCATGCATCGATTTTGAAAGATCATGGCCGCAAAAAAAACAGTATTTATACTCTTGTCATTTACATATGTACTCTTGAGATAAAGAATACCTAAACCAAGTAAAGTACCTACTTGAGCAATATAATGGTTATGAGCTTTGTGTTGAAGCAGTTGATGTATATAGTCAAACTTTTCGCTTTTTTCCACCCAAAGGGAGACGCAACTATTCAAATATCTAATTGGAAGTTTTAGATCCAAAAGGGTCAGTTCATTGAGCATCGGAATTAGTTCTGTTTCAACAACCTGCTGGCAAGTTCGGGCATAAGTAGTGACATTTAAACTAAGCAAAGGCCGGTCGGCCAAAATAGTGGCCATTTGCAGCCAAAACTGGCCAACGGCCTTATGATAGGCCAAATTATTGCGGTCCAATATTTTCTCCACAACATATTTGGTCTCATAGAGCGTATGATATAATGGATATTGAAATCGACTGATGTTCTTATACTCCATGTCCAAAATTGGAACCCCAGTGAGTTGAATGAAACTGGCTAGGTCAGTGCCGTCGTGAGGAGGATCAATTTTGGGTATATCGGGGTTAAAGGTCAAAATTCCGGGCTGTGTATAGTTCCAAGTGTCATAGATCGTTTTTCGACCGAGTCTAACTTCTTCTGGATTCGGGTTGGGTACTGTTTGAGCTACAGCCACGGCTAAATCGTAAAGTAGCGGTACGCCGTTGAGATAAATACTCTGGTGGTCAGACACAGCGATGTCGACGTTGAGATAAGCCACCGCACGATGCAAAAGTCGATGATAATTTTCCTCCACCCATTCGGATGAACCTAAACATATTTCAAAAGTTTGACAAGAGCGATACAATACGACCAACTATGGCTACCGTCGAGCTTTTCAGCTTAATGTTAGTAGAATTATCACACAAATCTCTCAGTGCTATATTTATCACTAAGTCCTCAGAACTTCAAAATAGTTGTATCATTTACCACAACTGTGAAGCAGTGAACAAAAGCGGACAATACGAACAGTTAAATATAGAAATCCTACCGCAATAGGTATAGTAACGATAAACTACATGAAATGTTTCAGAGACTCAAATCCAACAGTCAGAAACATAGTATATGAACCTTTGATTTCCCAACATGTAACATTCTCTCACATATATACTTAACAATATGACTGTTTAAACGGAAACAAATTTCGCACAGTTGTCGATTCATACTTACAGCCGTAGGGTCCGTTCAGCCGTCAAAATTACAAATTAATCACACCACTAGCTATTCCATTACACTAGTAGTGGCGTGATTATTCTGTAAGTATGAATGAACCCTACACTCCCGTCATGCATACCAATCAGTCCGTACTCTTCGGCATCCCAGGAGCAGAACACGATAGTCCGTCTGGGTCGCCAGGAGTGTGTGTTGACGGCGGTCATCAGAATACGGGATATTTCCAGCATTACGGCCGTGCCGGAGTTTGGGTCGATGGCGCCGTAAGCCCAGGCGTCCCGGTGGTTGCCCAGAATTACGTAACGGTCGGGCTCCCCCATGCCTAGGCGGATTAAATGGATTAAATGGATTAGTAACATTGCAGGAATTGTAGTGGATAAGATGACGATTACAAATTATTCTGGAGCAGGGAATAGGGTTTTTTATCCCACGATTACCCACTTTATCTGTTGAGCGTCACTGGTGAAAAAAATAGCCAAAGTGCATACACAGCGCAGATGCTTCGAGGGGTGTCTCCTGAAGTGCTCAAAAGGCCAATTATCAGAAATGAAGCACAGTAGCCTATTGTGGATCAAGTGAACTTTAGGAGTCAAGTTTATGGTTAACTTTTTAACTGAGCATATTACAACTTAACCATGACCTCCGTTCCAAGGGCATGCAAGCGTGACCATGATCTACAATAATATGCAAAGAGAAACTGACAGATTTAAATTCTAGGAGGTACCTTGAATCCATCCAATCACATTCTTTATAGGTCGTTGCTGATTGGTTGTATAGACGCGGAGGCGGAGCTTATTCCCAGAGTCGGCATAGCCGGGACCCAGTTTATAGGTGATTGGCAGCAGGCCTGTCCAACTCTGGGGAGCTTTGGGTCCAGACATACGGCTGAGAATAGTCTTGGCTTCGGCGTAGCTGATTGGCTGCACCGGGATCGTGGGAATAATTTGTTCTGATTTCAAGTCCTGCTCAGTTTTTGATCGAAAAGTGTAGTTTTTGGAGGGAAATAGTGGGGTCAGAGGGTCACCGTGACCTTGCATCAATGAGCCGCGCTGGATTCCCATGGGAGGCATAAACAAACTGTGAGGGTATACGTTGTCTCCTGAGAAAAACATGAAAGTGGTATTAAATTGGGGATACTACAAAATATAAGTAGCCTTGGTTACAGCAAGGCTATGCACGCAAACCTATAAATTCCAAAATTTGGAACCTAAAGCCTGAATCCAAGCCTCAGCCAAAATTTGAGTGTTTTTGAATGACAAGGAGTCACCATAATGTCTGATATCACCAAGACTAATCGATAGGAAGTGTACTAAACTGATCCTATTATGCCTTAGGAGTAGTCTAAGAGTCAAAGTCAAAGACTAAAGAGTAATACACTTTTGTAATATTTTCAAAGGGGTGGGGGGGACGCTACGCCCGCGCGAGTTTTGAAAATAATACAAGGGCAACAATATCTACCTTCTGGGGCAACTTCGGCAGGATCAGAGTACAAAATGACTCCGGCTGCGCCCCTGTTCTGCGCTTCAGTGACCTTTGACCCCCGCCAGAAATATCCATAACGAATGATCACGATTTTGTTTGCGACTGATATTCCACTCAGTCTAAAATTGCGAAACATCTTAAATTTAAATTCTAACCTAAACAGTTTGAAAAAAATTTAACTATAATAAATGAGTACGCAATTTAAGTCAAAAATATTAGCTCAAAACATTCCCACGACGAAAAAACAGCCTATTTTGTCAATAAGAATCACAAAACTTCACGATCTAACGGCGACTGATCAGTTATATATGACTCACTCCGAAATATAGTTTGTAAAACCCGACCAAATCGAATCGTACTTTAAGTAATCAAAATCCTCCGGGCGTCCGTAATTTGCATAAACCGGATCTCCAGTGGCAATTCCGGTTCCGCTATAAGCGTTCCATCTGATCCCGGCTCCGGGAAAAGCCTGTTCCGGCTTGAGTGGTGGCGAGGATACATTTGTTCGATAGATCACCTGATTGGCCCCATTGAGCAATTCCACGACATTTGGCTGCTTTGGGTTGGCATAGGACAGTAGCACGTTTTCGTACTCTGCATATTCCACCTAAAACAGTCAAATGTAAATGAAAAATAGGGCCTACGAGACGGGGCTAATTCCTAAAATGGATTAAACGGATTAGATTAAAATTTGTTTAGCCAATAACTCATGACATCTTTTATGAATGTATACGAAATTTGCGATAGCAATTCTTTGTAGCCCCTCCCGCTTGTGGACAAAGTTTTTTAAGTCTATCTCAACATCGCGTTAAGTTATTAAGCAAACAAATTTCAATCTAATCCGTTTAATGTTAGGAATTGGTCCTTGGGGACTGTGGTGTAGTAGTTAGCATTCTCAACGACGAAGCGCGAGGGCCGGGTTGAATTCTGGGCGCCTCAATTTCTTTCTTTCTCTCAAAATTGGGGCATTCACTTCCGCTTAACACAAAACTACACTGAGATTTCTAAAAAGCAATAAACGGAATAGATCAAACTAGTTGGTTTTGGCAATAAGTTTACATTTATTGCATTAGCGGGATGTGTTAAAAATAATTGACTTGTAAACACTGGGATATGATTTCATAGACACTAGACAGACAATGTTATGAGTTAATGGAAACATAAATTTAATCTGATCCTATTAATGAGTTCTACGAAATCTGGAAGGTTGCAAATAAACGCTCCGCGTTCCATTATGGTAAAATATGCTATATCTTACCGACTAAAATCGCAGTACTGTTCAGAATAACTTCCCTTTATATTCCCTTTATATACGAACATTATACAGGTGACAAAAATTTTGGTATGGTAGACGGAAACGTACAGTCTAGCGCTCCGAAAAAACGTGGCCTTATTTTTCAAACCAACCTTGTCCAATCCCTGCTCCAGCCACGTATTATAAACAAATTCAGCAGCCTGCAGAGATATCTTGGTGCCGGCCACGTGAGGATATTTCGTAACTCCTTCTAAATACCGACGAATCTTTTCCGCATTTATATCTTCGAACAGTTCCGAAAATGCTTGGTCAGCCAACAGACCAGATCTAAACCTGCCGCTGCCGTGATAATTTCCAATAGCAGCCACCACTAGCAGACTGACCAGGCCTAACCCGAAACAGAGGAAGGGCTTGGCGTATTGGTGAAATATTATTGGTAAATTAAACTTCGGTATTAGGACAAGCATAGTTTTTCAGTCTTGGAAGTCCTGCTTAGAAATTACAACATTTACACAGTAGGCTTATTAGATACACATCAATTAGGTACACGATTCAGTATTCAATCAAATACTACAATTAAATAACCGAATGAAAGTTATCGGGGTGCACCAGTGTGTAACCAAACATGCCTATACCTACATACGCTCTAGACGGCTGCTCTCGAACAGGCAGGCCCGGGGCCGAATCCGCAAAAAAAAGAACGAATCTGAAAAAACCTGAAGCATTAGCATAATGTTCAAAAAAGAAGCATACTGTTCAAATTAAATATAATTTTTTGTCAACAGCGTAGCGTGCCATATAATGCCGCATATAATGCCGGGTCGGAAAAATTAGTCAACCCACGCAGCCTGAAGTGTTTACCCGCGGGTCGACCCACGGCTCACATTTTTCGACCCAACCCGACCCGCGGGTAGCCACGACCCGCGTCCACTCCTGCTCATGTTAAACTGTTCAGTCGTAGCCATGGATACCACTTAAGGTGGTAGTTGCGTTTTCGAGGTTTTTGCGATTTCTATGTAAACTTTGCGCCACCAGTACTCAAGTTATACGTGACGCCTGAGCATAAATTTTTGGGACAGTACTGTAAAGGTCAAAATCCCCAGGCATGTCTCTCACTTTTTCGAAATTTCACCTGTGGACATTTTTAGAGGGTTTTAATTACAAGAAAATATCTTAAATTTTCGGTGCGTTTGCTTTTCAGCTATTATCTCAGTAAATCGACTAGTTATTGAAAAAGTGGGGGACATGCCTGGGGATTTTAAACATGTCAAAAACCTTACAAACTTTCAGCCTCAACAGGTAATCGTACGTTTCAGAGCTGTGGCGCAAACTTTTTGTAAAAATTTGCAATATTTTTGAAAGGACCTGTCTTTGGTCGCTTATACTGAAAACAAAATCACAGGTTAAATTTCAATGCCTGGCATACATTTAGGAAAGATATTGTTTTACCTAATGCAAAAGACCGCTTGTGATTTGAATTTGTAAACGCTGAGCTATGGCTTTTCAAAAAAACACCTAAAAACGCAATTACCCCCTTAATGGTGATTACATCCATGTAAGGGGGGGGCACTCCCTCAGGACCCATGTTACCTTCCAATACTGATGAGGCACCCACCCATCTACCGACCCCATGGGGATGAATTGCTGGGTTGGTGCCTGTCTCTTGTTCACGGAAATGTCGTAAACCTTGTGGGTTGTACTCTAACTACAAATCTTCGCCTTAATGCTCCAACGTCCTAACCAATCAACTACGAGGTCACAAGTACGGTAGTTTACAAGCATGATTTCCAACTCCTTCTGTCACATTTACATATATACTTCCTTTTAATCCGGTAAAGGAATGCCCCTTACGTCTATAGTTATCGCACAGATTCTACAACGGTTAGAAGATGGAAAAATAAAGGTACTTTGCCGGAACTACCCATAAATCTACAACCTCAACGCGCCACCGCAAAAAAGTTCAGTTATTTTTGGTCAAACTTCAACAAAGAGAGCCATTATTGCAAGCCTTATTGGTCTATGTCAAGTTATTTGTACGCTTAACAAGCAGCGGTAAAAAGTTGGCTGCGAAGTTTGTTAACCTTTGACAACTTTAGCTTGCAAATATCATCAAATTAAGCACTCCGAAAACATTTCGTTGATTTATGACTAAAGCACAAAAAAGCGGTAGGAAGAAAAATTACTCACGCTCTCTTTACATTTGTTGTGAAACGTTCTTGCAAAAAAACAACGGTTCTTAATATTTATGAAAAATCTGCCGTCTTTCGTGGAAAATTTCCAGTGAGGCTGCGAAAATTACAAAACCGACTTCACGTTATCGATTAAATACACTATATACGTTTACAACATCGATTTTTGAAGCATGAGTCTGTCCTTTAGAACAAAGAGGCTATGTAAAATCGATGTCCTAAGAAGACTCTCATTTAAAATTTCTTAATATATCAACCAGAGTAAAAAACGATGGACAAAACTAGTTACATGTGCTACTGAAAAAAGTACTGTAAGTTACTGAAAAAAAAGTTTACAGTAACTTATTAAGTTACTGAAAAAAGTTTACAGTAACTTATTAAGTTACTGTAACCATATAACAAATTGGATCAAGCCTAGTATTTTTCCTGTCGCTACCTCAGTAGCGACAGGACTTTACATTTGTTTTGCCCTACTAAATTGCACGTCTTCATGTATTCGCTGTGGCAAATTTGTGTGGTGTTTCTATGTAATTTTTTTGTAAGGTGTGATTGTGTGTGAGCTGGCCCAGGCGGCCAGCCAGCTAGTTTCGGTTTGTTGTTGTTAGCTAGCTTATATACTGTAGGGCCGAAATGGCCAAATTAGTAGTTTTCTATAGTTTTTAAAGCCCTAAACATAATATTTTTACATACTGACGCTTCAATTGTCTAAAACTAGATAATGAATTTATATACTTCCAAAATTATTCAAAACAAGCAGAACAAAATAGCAAAAGTCGTCCCAAAGCTAAGTAAAGCGTATACCTTAACGGTAGTTTCAAAGATATTTAAAAATTACTTTCTAACCAGAAAATTTTAATCATATTTTGGCATAACAGTTGGTCGAGTACGCATTTATCACAGTGTCTTTTATTCTGTAAGCTTAATGTTTAAGTAGTTGTTTTACATAACTTTGTCAATTAGACACTAATTTCTGCTGTGTGAGCTAGACAGAAAGACGCTAACAGACTGCATTTAAATTTGTGATTCTGCACTGGCTTACAGACGCAAATACGGACAGGTATAAACCATGCTTGAGGCATTTTAGACCATGGTGTAAATTTATTAGCCATAAATACACCGTGTTACGTCTTTCGCAAACACCCTGATATGTAGCTACACAGAACATGCACTAACCACACAGACGTTTGTTTTTTTAAACCCTGTGGGGGTTGGTTCGTCGAAATTTATGCCCAAGTTTGGGTAAATTCAAGTCACATATAAAGCTCAGGAAACCTGGGCTGAGGGAGCTGTCAGCCAGCTGTTTTTTTTAAATTGGGGAACGAAATGTGGGATGGATTGGGGGAAAGAGTGGGTCATGTGTGTGTAAGACTGTGCAGGTGCAATCCTTCATGGTAATATATTGGATGTGGATTGTGGATCCACGCGTCTTCGTATGAGGTTGGCAAACCCTATCCTTGCAGGTAAACAGAAAACCGTATGTGGTTTGAATGAGGTGTATATACTTTCAGGACTACGTTAAAATATGTATCGGGTTGGCCACGTGAAGAAAGTGCCGATCCAGTTTTGTCTGCGTTGTTTAAAAGAAAACATAAGGTTAAGGGTTTAATAAGAAGAATAATTGGGGCTACAAGGCTACATTGGCATGAGGCGCCCTAATTTGCATATTAACTACCGTT
>JASANF010016044.1:0-66848 GCA_030248245.1 Trissonchulus sp. WLG1_4
CATGTACTCTTGGTAGCATTCAATGGACCCGGGTGTTCATTTATGAAATTTGTATACATACATGCATGTACAGAATTGAATTGCGCCCGACTTGCTTCAGCTTCCGCTGCGCCAAATTGCCACAGCTTGTTTGTTTGTGCAAGATTGTGCAAAGTTTTCTGTAGACTAAGCGGCAAAATTGTAGAGAAACCGTACTATTGGTATTTTGGTTTTGGATTCAATCGTTTCTTGCATGTAGTTGAATTGTCAGCGTTTAAATACCGATCAACACTAAACTTGTGTTACTATCACAACATCGTAGCTAGTTCAAACATGCTCTCATTTTTTTGTACGTGCACTGTTGGAGGGAAACGCCGAGTGCGTTGCATGCGTGCGCGGAAGTTCACGAGTATTTAGCTTTAATATGAATTAAGTGATATTAAAAGTATTTTAAACAGTGGTTTTTAATATTACTATTGATCATTATTAAAATAACAGTAGGTATTAGACAGCGCGGGCTTTATTCAGCGCCAAATGTGGCATCTCGTGGTATCATGTAGCACAATATGGCACCCAACCCGCTTTCCCCTTCGTGTGAAATAGGCTTTACGAGGTTAGCAATTGCGCTAGCTTGTATGTGATATAAAACTTGTTATAAAACTCGATCCCACCCCTATCTTTTTTATAATCTTACATTCAACAGTTGAAATTCCAATGTTGTCAATAAAAGGCTTTTGGGGGCGTTTTTGGGCCATTTAATTTGAGTATACATAGAGCCGTATCACATTTTTGCCAGGTGTCTACTATATTTATCTACGGACAAGTATACTGTTCTGTGGTTTTTTTTCAAAGGTAAGGTGCCATGCTATACTATAGATTTGAATAGGTAAAGTACAGAAGCAGCATCACATGATACCGAAACAATTATATATTCTTGATCTGTGCACACATTAAGCCTACTCAAAAGGCCATTTTAATTTACTGGAAAGCCACTCTTTTTCCGCTGTTATTCTTTCCTATTTTGTAATGTAATAAGAATGGAAAACTGTTGGGATAAATTGCGCTTAAAAATACCAAAACACAACATTTCCTTTTCAAATTTAGGGTGAAAACCTAACTATTTTTTGAACAATTGGGTTATGTTGGTCGTGTTTCAGTTTTTTGAGGTTTGAGTGTTTTCAATTTTATTCAGCTGTTAGGTACAGTTCTGGCTAAGCGGCAGAAATATATAAGATAACAAACAAGCATTATGGTCTTATTCTAGAAATAGCGACTGCGAGAAATGGCATTGCTAAGTTGCTTTTCGCAATTATAAATAGTATTTTTGCTGATCGAAAAAGCAGGAAAGATGTTTGGGATTTTTTCTTTTTAATAGTCAACATTACAGTGACATTAACGTAGTTTCCTTGAAACTTTTTCACAGTGTATAAAATTCAAAACTGCATTTTTTTTTCAAGTAAGCCTTTGTTCGCGTATGCACGCATTTTGAACGTTCGTATTTGGATTTTCAATAAATAAAAAAAAGTAACTATGTATATAACGCCGCCTGTGGCAAACGTGCTAAATTTAGTCAGTTTATGCGAGCTCTAGCCAACGTAGTCACAATAAAAGTTCATGTTTTAAGCAAATTGGTTTTTTACACATCATTGTTTTTACCGGCTTGTCACGAAATATCCTCTGTGGAATTTTCAGCGAGCAACAAATACCTAGACAACCTGCTCATGTAAAAGAATTTGAATGTTGTAAGATTCTTGTAATATATTGTCATTCTGATTAATTGTTTTTCCATACTTTTTATGCGTACCTAGGTTGTTCCATAGGCGTAAATGTGTATTGAGGGCATTTGAATTACAGTATCGACAAAAAGTACTTGCTGCAGACTCCAAACTCATAGCGGAGTGATTTGATTCTGGGGTCTGGGGGCGACTTTTTAGGTTTTGGAAGAAATGGTGTCCCTTCGAACGTCCCTTTTTGGTGGCCACGCTGGCCGCCAGACCAAAATTTTTAGTGACCAATCCATAATTTTAGTGGCAATGGCTACCAGTTTGGCCCAAAAAAACGCTGCAGTTAGGTTTATGTACTTTGGCTCCAGAATCACCTGACTCCGACTCCGCTCTGACTCAATTGCAAGTAATTTTGTTCGGTACGGAACTTATAAGCTGCAATTTACTGCGACATGACCTGTAAATGAATGAATTGCGTCATATCGTACGCAACAAAACAAAATGCAGCAACGAGCCTAATTAAGTTAAGTCTACGTTAAGTTGTTTATCTTTTTAGGACGCCATGATTGTGATTTTTAAAATTTAACGATTCTCTGGTTTTCCATTAAATAGTTTTTCTTATAACCTCTGTTACAGTTACAGACCCTATTTCAATATTTAACCTTTTTCTGGAACTTTTTCAAAGGAAAACTTCATTCATCAGCGACGAAAGACTCCCCAGATGCTGCTAATAAATTTCATGTCACAGCGTTTTTTAAGAAAACGGTGAAAAACAAAGAGATTGCCTCAGTTTTCGTCTAATGTTATTTCTTGTTGAAAATAATTGGATGTTTGTCGACTGAGTGGTGGCGGACTTTGGTTTTATTTTTTGAAGCAATTCGTTCAATGGGCACTTTGTTTGCATACGCTTTTTGACAAATCTAAGTGGAGTCTCCTCATGATTACATAATACATGATATATCTCACTATAGACGATAGATTGCAGCCTTGCTACTTATTTAGAAATTGAGGCAGGGTAAGATACTGATTTGAATAAGCCTTTTGGGCCCTGCTGTAAAGGCATACAGCGAGACTCCAAAGGTGTCATACTTTTCCCATTATGCACTCTTGCTGCAAACTAATTATAAGGAGTTATTAACTTTTTATCACTTTTCTAGTACTTATCAGCGACTCACAATTTGGCGCGAGAGTTTGGTGCGGTGATTAGCTGTTTGGCATTTCGATGGACCTGTCAGATTATCAGAGTCAGATTTTTAGACAGGGAATGTGTCATCTTCGTCTAGATTAAGGTGGTAGTGTCGCCAAAGCAGTTTTGCTCATAGGCTGCAAAATGAAAACTTTTTGCTTTGAAATGGTACGTTCACTGCGAAACTAGTGAAATGCCATATGGTGTCAAATAAATACTGTCAGACACTAGACTACCAATATCTACCAATATTTTTAACCGATCACCATTTGTGAACCAGACATCACACAATAGAGACATAAAAGTTCAAAAAATCAAGCCAGATATCAGATTGGCCAGCTTGTGAAGTATATGTAATGTTTTGACGCACAATTTTTTGCCACAAATAAGAAAAATGAAAAATGAAGGTTCGTTTTTCTTTTGATTTCAAAATAAGTGTCTAAATTTTTCAGAATTTATCATTATTGCTGTGAGTACTTTATAGGTTACGCACAGTTTCACAGTTCCAACAGCCATTACTCCACAACCGCTCAAGCAATTTGCACTAAATTTTGTGTGCATAAACTAGAGTATATGTGCTTTTATTTTGTGTAAATAATTTAAACAAAAAATTTTTTAATTATGACGAAATTATAGAATGTGAATAGGTTTTCAAAACGTCATTTTTCCGACTTTGCGACTTCACTGCTAACTGTATGCTGCATCAATTTTTCTGAAACTTGGCAAAAATATTTGCCTTGAAACATATTTTTAGAATATATAAAGAACAATGACCTATTTTTCACTGAAAAAGTTTTATAGTCGCGCAAAATCGACTGCTTTCGCGACACTACCCCCTTAAAACACTATTATGTACTTTTCGTCTCAAAGATATGTTATCAAGAGTACATATGTAATAGTGTCTCAATCTTCAATTACGATGAGACACTACTCTTGATACTATATATGTATGTGTGTACATTGGTGTTATTAAATGCAGCCTACGTCAAACATTTTATTCTACTTTTTTTTAACGTCTTTTTGTTGTTTGACTAATCAATTACCTCGACGTCATACGTCTTGCAATTCAAAAGGAAATTCCGCGAAAATTTTAGATTTTTTTGCATTTGCAATAATTGTTTTTATCAAAAGACATGAATTTTATCAAACGACATTTTCAGATGAATTGTCTCTTGCAGCAAAGTAGCTAGCAAAACCGAACAGAAACAGGTGCAAAACTGAACTTAATTATTTAATATACCGCTACCTGAAAGAAACTCAGTGCGTCTTATCGTACGGTACAAAGCAAAATCTGTCTTCTAGCCGAAAGATCTTATCAAAGACTCGTGCACCTTTATATGGGTCTTTATGTTTTTATTTTATGTACATAGCATAAATAATGCACGACAAAACAAGACTTACAGTTCTGTGCTTGCGATTCGCTCGCATTCTCAATATTTCTCTTGAAATTTTTTTAGAAATGCTGCAGTAAATTTCACAATAAACCGTCATTATGGTGCCATGCTGTATTCGCTTCATGCATAATACCCTGCTGAGGCCTAACAGGCATAAAAGTTACGAATTTAATTATGTAGACCGTAGATAACATCGTTGTTTAAGGGGGTAGTGTCGCGAAAGCAGTTTTGCTCATAGGCTGTGAAAATAGAACTTTTTGTTTTGAAGTAGTACATTCAATGAGAAGCTAGGCCAACGCTGTATGGTATCAAATAATTACTGCCAGACATCACACTATCAATATTGACAAATATCTTGGACCAATCGTCATTAGTAAGCCAGACATCACACAATAGGGACATAAAAGTTCGAAAAATCAAGCCAGATATCAGATTGGCCAGCTTGTGAAGTACACATAATGTGTGGACGCACAATTTTTTGCGACAAATGAGAAAAAAGAAAATTGAAGGTTCGTTTTTCTTTTGATTCGAAAATAAGCGTCTAGATTTTTCACAATTTATCATTATTGCTGTTACTTTTTTACAGTTTAAGTACACCTTCACAGTTCAAACTAGTATTACTCCACAGCCGCTACAGTAATCTGCATTAAATTTTGTGTGCATAAACTACAACATATGTGCTATTAGCCTGTGTAAAAAAACTAAACAGAAAAACTGATAAATGTGACTAAAAAATGGAATGTGAATAGGTTTTTTTTTCGTCATTTTTCCGACTTTGAGACATTATTGCAAAGTATATGCTAAACCAATTTTGCTGAAACTTGGCAAAATAATTTGCCTTTAGATAGATTTTTAAAATATAGAAAGAACAATTTCTAACATTTTACTGAACAAGTTTTACAGTCGCGCAAAATCGACTGCTTTCGCGACACTACCCCCTTAAGAGGTTTCTTGGTTTTAGACTTTTATGCATATCATTAGAAATTTGATATTCAATTTGATGTAGATTTATCATGTAAATTTGATTTACAATTGCTATTTAATTTTATTTATGTAATTGCAGATTTCTTTCTAATTGCGCACATGCGTAGTTTTATTCCTAAAACGTTCTGAAATAGTTTTATGCTACAAGTTCATCATATATATGTACTGTATAAATGTTAAATATTTTTACTATTTGAAAAATCTAACAGGTTTCGTTGCAGATCACGAAACAGCAAATTATTAATACATTAATAGTTTTTAGTAGGATAACTACAAAAGGTTGGTGCGAAATCGGCTTACTTCTTGCATTGAATTCATTTTTGGATTTTATCAATTTCTTGCTAATAATAATTAATAACAAAACATTGCTATTACATACATGCTACATACAATAAAATGTTTGTATTTTTTTGCTTCATTGGGTACAGATATATGTATATATGTAATACCTTTTGTTTATACATACCTACATATAAAATGCATATACATCAATTTGCAGCTGCTTTAATTATCGGTTTCTGGCTGTTGCGTGATTTTTAATGAGCAAGAAGCCAATCAAACTAAATTGCTGCCGTGAAAGTCGGGCTAAACTTTAGTTTTTCTTCGTTACTGCAAACAGATGCTCGTCGTGGAGCATAACGAGAGCGTAAAATCGACAGCCACCATAAATTTAGCTGTTACTTAAGTTTTCAATTCATTCATCACTCAAAACCATAATCAAGATTTCATAATAGTGTCACACTCTTACTCTCTTTCTTTGTTAAGTATTTTCTATATTTGTTATTTTATATATACGCTTCCGGTTTTCTCATCATCATTTAGAAATGCTTTTACGTATAAAATTCGTACTTTTGCATGTATAATACTGCTAATTACGCCTGAAACGCAATTCATAATGTACGTAAGGATTTGTGTTTATACCTTCTGTGTAAAGTGGACTTAAACCTCAGTTACAACGTTTTTGTATCACATCTCTCATTAATAGGAGTCTTCTTCACAGAACTGACCAAAATTTGTTGTTATACCTGTCCCAGTGCTAAATTCATAAGGACAATTATGAATGTTTCGACCTGTGTCGGTGAATTCCTATTCTTGGACTGATACATGAAAAAGCACAAGTCAACACTGTTCTTTTACCATTTTCCAAATTTTCATCTACAAAATCATTACGCGGAACTTATTAAGCAATGTATCACTCTTGCTTGTATATTAACATACAAACTTCTTTTTTTCTTTATAATAAACTTCTGTTTTTCTATGTTTCAGTCAAAACAAAATTCCTATGGAACCTTATCATTTCAATTTATCTTAGTGACGCATTCTCACCATGGATCCACCCCCCATGCGGCGAATGATGTCGTCACCCCCCGGTCGACGGGACAGGGCCAGCAGTGTCTACGTGGTGGGGGGGAGCTCGAGCACAGCGTCCCAGCCACAGAACCGGTCCGGGACTGGAACCAATCGAATGCGACGACTCAGCTCAGAGGTTATCCGAACCATTGGTCAGTTTATATTAAGTACATACATATATATTACCTATATAATAGTGTATCACTTTATAGAAGACTGAGACACTTTTGTGTACACTTTACATATATTATATACTCTTATTGTTTCGAAATGTTGATAGATTATAATTGGATTATTATAACAAGTTTTGTGTTTATGTTTATTTAAAACGTATGTTTTCATTCGCAACAAAAAATAATAAGATATTTACTTGTTTTTTCCAAAACACGGTTTAATCCCTCTTTTACATAAATGTTGACCGTCATGGAGCTTCGAGCACGTTTCAAACAAGGTCTTACGAGACAATCTTTTGAATCAGCGTAGGGCCTAACTATGGTTCGTAGTCTGGAGATGAGCAGGGAAGACAGTTTTCTAATATTTTACTCATGTTTTACTTACATTCTGTAGTATTGCTTTGCATGTATGTAGTGTTATGGGTTGTAAAGGTAATAGTACAAAATTACGTTCAGACATGTATGACATGATCACATGATGTCTGTACCTAAGCATAAATTAAAGATAGGTTCTCGCACTGTCCATTCCGATCAACATACATAGATCTGACTATCTTTACAGGGAAATATCACATATGTTTTGTTGTTGAGATAGATTTTATTGTAGCTAAGTTCCAACGCATGATAAAGTTTAGAAAAACGTAGTTTGATTAGTTATTCGTTTCGTTTTCTATTGTTTTAAAGATTAAGCTGTCAATATTATTATGTACGTTAACAAGCAGTGTTCGGTTGAGTTATGATGTCTTATATTATCTTATCTTAATGTATCTGCGCGTAGGCCATAACAATGAAGATCCGGAAATCTAGGTTTTTATTTTTTTAATGTGTACAGTCCCTTTTCTTTAGGTAGGAACTTCACAGTTTATTTTCATAAGACGAAGAATTATAAGCTGCACAGTACCTACCGATTAAAACAACTTGCTACAGACTCTGGATTCAAAGAAGTGTCAGGCTCGATTCCGAAGTCAAAGTTTATGTAACTAGTGTATACAGTGTGGGCACATGATAATGATCAAAAAAGGATGAAAAAAGAAAATGTTTGCGACTTCCTACCCAGAGGGATTTCACAGTTATGTAATAATACCACAACTGCTTAGGTCATATGGTCAAATGAATCACATGGTTTCACTTACCTACATATGACAGATAAAACCAACTGGTATTGATATTGTACCAACTGATATTGTCTCAACTGGTTTTATTACCACAAGGTTTTATTTCGCTTGTGATTTGCATAACTGAATGTTTGTATGGTCTATTATGTTTCGTCCAAATTGGATACCTGCTTGAGGACAAACATTTGTTACATAGGTACATATTATGTTGGTAACTTTGTTTACTTTCTGGGACAGCCTCAAACCATTGTCACAACAAATTCGTATTTAAAATATATATACTAAAAACTTATTCTTAACTATATTATATGTCGTCTTGTGAAATACCGAAATATTCAACAATATTCATAGTATTCATAGTATTCATATTCATATTCATATTCAACAATATTCATAGTCGTGCCTGATTCTGGCATTGCCTAAATCTGCAACGCATACGCTGCCAGTTTGATACTCTTTACACTAAATAATATGTATTCTTTGATAATATGTCAAAAAGAGACTGCTGACACGTTTTTTATTGTAACGATTTAAGAAACGTATGTACCTGCTCAAAATATTAACCAGCATGGACTTTTAACAATCAAGAATGATGTTTTTTATCCAATATTATTTTGATATTCTTGTGTAAAATCAGTTAATCTAGTTCAAAGCTGTTGTATCTAACCACACTTCTTGTCAAATGTTTGCATGACCAACAGTAACATATGCTGCTCATAAATATCATGTACATGTCTGGCTGATACTATGTGCTCACCTGAGGGGCGATATTTTCGTAGGAGTGACAGTACACCTATTCATCGTTATAGATATTCTTCGTTAGACAGCAGAATTATTGTCCGCATCAAAACTGTACAACAGAACCTAATCAGGTTCCCAATTAGTACTTGACATTATTTGAACAGTGGCTGGCATGAGAAACAAATTTGTCAGAGTTTTTTCATCTGCTGAACTCATCATGCTAAAAATAAGTGAGGGTCCGCTTGCAATAGCTAAAACACTAACTAAATATACATATGTATGTACATATGTTAAGCTGGTACATGTATATGTTATGGTTATTGTGCAGTTTTTAAGTTTATATGAACGGTCATAGATAGTCTTCACCTGTTCATTGTGTTAATACATTAGAGCTATGCAATGTTCGCCCCTGCTAATTACATAAGAATAGCTTGAAGCGGTTGACTGGTAGACTTTTTTGGCGAATTCCATGTGCTTAGTTGTCATTTTATTTGGTCTTCAAAAGCGGGTGGTAGTGGATCAAATTTACAGAATAGTGAATAATTATTAATGTTGGCAAACTCACTGTCGCGGGCGCTGAATTATACGAAGAGTACATAATAGGACGCAAACAATGTTTTTTGCAAAAAATAATAGGGTTTTTGTTTTTCACTTTATAAAATTCATTGTCAAGAAGTTAAATTTACTCAGTCATTTTTGTCATTTTTTTCATTGAAATAAAGCATCCTATATACAATACTTGGGCTTTTGAACTTTTCCTAATTCTATGTAATTTTCGCAAACTCAAATCCAAGGTCACAAGCTCAAAATTTTGCCAAAACCAAAGTTTCTCCTTTATTTTTAAAAACCCTTTGGACTGTAAACGGGAAAGTATTCCTGACATATCTAGTGCCTGGTAGTTTTTCATTTACTTGAGTTAACGCCGGTGATAAAAATAATGTCTCTTTTGGGGAGTTACCGCTTTTAATACCCGCGTCAACAGTAAACTTTAGCAGATAAGCACACGGCCAGACAAAAAAGTTCGGGCTGCTCAAAAATAGATGAAAGTACTACAGTTCTTTAAGTTTAAGTTTAAACAATTTACACATAAGACATAAATTGCAGTCTTATTTGTCTAACTCTACATTAGTTGTGAATTGTTATCGTGCTTTTCTTTATTGGATAACTTAACGGAAGTCACGAGTCAAGTGTAGTGCATTGATTATTTGTAGAAAATTAGAAATGAAGGTAGTTTTAGCTTAGTCTGCTTGCGGAGTTTATGGCTTGAGATCAACTAAAGAAAATTTCGATACACGGTATCAATTTTTGAGTGTTTTTTGATTTTTTACTTCGATTGTGAGTGGAATACCTTGGACAGGTTTCAACTTTTCTCACTAGCCAGGTTTTACGCAAACAATTGTCATTAAACAATTAATGAAGTCCGAAGTGGTCGAAAAGTTTTTGCTAGGACAACTTCTGATTGACGTGTTTTCTGTTGTGTCTCAGTCGCAGCTAACTTATGCCAAGTTATTTGTCTAGAGGTCTAAAGGTGTTTGTGTTAGACTACATTTTATTGGACGCTTCAGTGCCTTATTTATTATTATGTTATCTAGCCTGCTATTAACTATTTGATGTTTATTCACAGTTTAGCAATATTCAGATTAATGTAAAAAATAAATTTACAATGCCATCGGAAAATGGGATTTTGCGTTCCATTTCATCGGAAATACGCAATGGCGGTGAACGATCATTTTTTAAACGAGCCAAATCCGAAGACTGTGAAAAGTATATTGTCAGTTATGAGCGCAAAAAAGGTTAGTTTTAATATTACTTAATATTAATTACCAAGGGTTAACAGGACTGACAGAGACACTGTTTCCACAGATATACAGGTATGTACATAATGTATGTAGTTTGACTAACCATCTTTTGACGTATCTTGTAACTGTTTTCCTGCGATTTATGCGAAGACTACGGGGTGGGGCAATATTACTTTTGCAAAAGTTAGGATACGTAATCAGATTTTGAAATATCCAAACGCGTTGTGCAGGTTATGAATGTTGGTTAAAATTGGTTAAATTGGTCGGTACATCGATGTTATGTGTTGGTGTTATGTGTTAATTTAAGGTGACAGTTTCCGTTTAGGCGGGTGTATTTTTTCCTATTTTCCTTTTTTCGGGTGTATTTTTTACAGCTCGTTTTCAAAAGCAGTAAAGTGGAAACAAATTACTACTATTTTTGCAACCACACTGAGAAGTACCTACCATAATATTGTAATCAATTATAAGGGATTAGCTACCGCATTGGCTTACAGTTCAACACACATCTTACAGCATCAAAATCGCTGTGGTTATTTTTGGGTGTATTTCAATAGAAATTAAGTTTCCTTACCCTTAATTTATAAAGATAGATCCAAATCAGGTTCAAAATGTAAACTGTGTCGCCGCCTTAATTGTGTATTTCAGTTATCTATGCTTACGATCCCACTGTAAAAACAATGTATGCTAATTTGCTAATTGTTATCGTGCTTTTCTTTATTGGATAACTTAACGGAAGTCACGAGTCAAGTGTAGTGCATTGATTATTTGTAGAAAATTAGAAATGAAGGTAGTTTTAGCTTAGTCTGCTTGCGGAGTTTATGGCTTGAGATCAACTAAAGAAAATTTCGATACACGGTATCAATTTTTGAGTGTTTTTTGATTTTTTACTTCAATTGTGAGTGGAATTTATAAAGATAGATCCAAATCAGGTTCAAAATGTAAACTGTGTCGCCGCCTTAATTGTGTATTTCAGTTATCTATGCTTACGATCCCACTGTAAAAACAATGTTATGCTAATTTGCTAATATAACGTAAAATTTATGACCAGTTTATGTTAGTACCATTTAAGCTTCGAAGCCCATCGCTAATTTTAAACCGAAGCAATGTGTCTTGAACAAGGCAATTTCACACAGGTAATTTTATGACATCCTCTATTTATCCTAACTACTTTATTAACTTTTAAGGAAGTTTTTTCACCTCGTGAGACGTGATGGCAGCTTGTTCAAAACTGAAAGGTGTGTATATGCTGCTTCTTTTTGAGGTTTCTCTTTCATTGTTTGTTTTTTGCTTATTTGAACTGTGGTCTTCTTACTTGTTAATATTGATGCCTCGTGATTGAATATATATCATAGCATAATATTAATCATAGCATAGTGGTCAAGATGCTAGAAATAAGCTCAATTTGAATCGCAGTTGAAAATTTAGTTTGTGTTGACAAATTTTGCGTTTTCTAAAACTGCGAAAATTTAAAAATAACAAAAAAAATAAAATGAAAAATTTAAAATGATCCATTTGTACGGATTTCTTTTGTCTGTTCGGTCAGAATGCAATTCTGTGACTTGAGCACATTTTTGGCCTGGATTTGTTCCCCATTTCGTATTAGCCCGTAACACAATTTCTGTTGTGCCTGGCTGTTTGATGGCTAGTGAAACGTTTGTTTGGTCTAAATTACGAAGCTAGCTTTATCATTGGTTAAGACGTTCATGCATTTATTGATGCAAACAAAAGCTTGCCTCAGAATGTGGAAACTAATTGTCTGAATTTTTCAGTATATGTATATACTTGCACAAAAATGCATAGAACATCTTGATTGTTGTTTCTAAACCAGTTTTTTTAACCTAAAAAGGTTTAGTACGTTTTTAGATGAGAAGCAATTTATTTTAAAAGTCAGTGGTTATGTCGATTGGAGTAAAAAAGATAACAAAGCGTTTAAATTCACTGCTCGTACCAAATCTTTGTTTTGTCCCAACAGATATTTTACACATCTGAATTTAGGCTAAATCTAAATTGTCTCTATAGATTTTGTCGTTGACCCCAACAGGACTTGGCGTATATACGTGTGGCTTCCCTTTCCAGAAGCTAACATCTCCATTGTAGCTTCAAGTAGTTTGATGAAGCCAAGTTCATTTTTTGGTGTCTGGTGTAAACTTTCGGTAACACCCATACATGTGTGAGGGCCGGGGATGGGGGAGTTCCCCCCCAAAAAATAATAGAATAGCCTAAAAAATAGAAATAGAATGGCGACGGGCAAAATAAAAAAAATTGTAAAATTGGGCACAATTTAGGAAAAATGGCACTTTTTCGGAAAAAGTTTATAAAATATTGCAAAATCTAGAATATTCTTAGTCGATCAAGGGAAAAGGTCTCCAAAATTTGGCCGGAAAGGTTTCCCAAACTTTTCACCCCGTAACATTTATGGTATGTAACTCTCCAAGTCTTTAGTATCTGGATGATCAATTTTATTACAATGTCTCGATAGTACGAATAAAGTCAGGGTTCCATTATGGCATGAAGACCGTATTATAACACAACTGAGTTTCGTTACAAACAAGTCTAGTTTATAGCACACATGAGTGCCGTTCTATTAGAAAGATGTTGAACAGCCTAAGACTATTGTGACTTCTTTTGGTTACTGTTAAAAATGTATTAAACTAGCTATTTGTTTCGTTTTTGTTTGTTGTTTAAGTCAAGTTTAATCTGTCTTGTCTAGCCTATATAATTTTTCTCTCAACGCCAGGTTAGATTCTGGGCAAAAACATATTTCCGTCTGAATTACCGCGTCAGATAAAAATGCTTATTCAACTTTCTATCCATTATTATTTATGTATATAGCGTGGTAAACTTTAGATGCTTGCCAGCTTATTTCTGTATATTTCATAGATTTTTATGAATTTGTCACTAATCTTAGAACACGGACAGGGTTACTTCCGTAATTTCTTAGTTAACCCTTTAATGCCCGGAGTATCACTGGCTAGACAGCCTCATGCTAACACCTTCTTGGTTTTTGGACATTGTTCGAGCTACTTGCGTTATAAAGATATAGCAAACCACCATTCAATAGAGAAATGAATGGTGAACAAAAGACAATGATGCGATTAAGGGTCTAGAACGCACTTAGTTATTTACATAGTTATAAGCACTCAAAGTTGAGAATTTGGAAAAATGTATGTACCTCACCCCAGAGTATCAACACAGCAACTGTGTGCTTGCCATAGTTGAACGCTAGAAATAAGCCACATTTTCCGCTGTATTTCATGCATAAAAAGCAGACTACCGGAGTTGCATTCGAATTTCATAATATTGCGCTAAAGAAAACACTACTTTTGCGATGTAAAAATGTGAAATTTGCACATTGCTCAATGAAGCATAGGTTTCGTTGTGTCGCATAGTACTAAAAATTGCCGTCAAATTCGAAGACCTACACTTCCCCATTAAAACAGTTTACAGATCCTGTCACTAGCATAGACTAGTGAAGTTGCATATCCCCAGATTTGGTAGGTAGTTCATCACGTTGTATCTCACATGATCCTCTGGGCATGAAAGGGTTAAAGGTAGAGCAGTAGGTATATATTGACTAGAATGTTTCGGAAATCCTAAATGTCTGTACTTTAGTTTAAGTTTTGTTCTGTTTGCAAATGAAAAATTGAGAATCATAAAATGAAAGCACTGACTCACTGTTGTGTACGATTATTTTGTTCTAAAGGTCGTATTTTAGTGAAAAATTACTGGCAAGTTCTTTTAAGTTTTTTGTGGGATGCTCTAGGCAGCTGCTTTTAATTAGTCCTTCATGTGAAGCATTATTTTTCTGGTTTTTAAATAATTTAGAAGGTTCATTAAAAGACGTTACATATATAGAGGTTCGTTAATTGGCGATTTACTGCATTTAGTTTTTGCATATGTACGTACGAAGAAGTCCTATTGTGTATTGTAAGCATAGGTTCTGATAAATTTCGTCATAAATTAAATCTATTGTGGTTTTTTTGCAATATGATACATAGACTACAGTCATTATCTCATTAAAGTTTGTTCAAAAATTACTGACCGCTGAGACCAAATAGATGGCGTGATTTTTGCAATTGCAACTAACTTGCTCAACTCTTGTTGCCTGACATTAGTTCTTTTTGTATATCACACGTTTCGTTTTCTCTCAGGGTTCAGATTTTGTCGGTCTGACTTTAAAGCCCGGTTCATACTCGTCCTTAAGGACTGTCCTTGTCCCTATGAAATGTCCCTGTCCCTATGTGGGTTTGATTCATACTTTTCTGGTGTCCTTTTCCTTTTCCCTGTCCCTAAGCTGCGATGGATTCATACTTGTCTCTAAGCAGCTTAGGGAATGTCCTTAAGCAGCCATAAGGACTGTCCCTGTGTCCCTAAGCAATGTTGAGCAATGTTCTACTTTTTCCCTGTCCCTAAGCAACTCGGCCAATCAAAATGCGGCAGTTACTACATGTGATACGAAGAACAGCCAATCCCGGACTATCTCGACTACTAGTGAAAGAATGTCGTGGGCTTGTGTTGCGGTATTAAGTCTATCGTTATTTTTGGGTTATTTAACACATATTTGCGTGGAAAATATTTGGTTTTCAATTTTTATACCAACCCGAAATATACCAGAAGTTCATGAAGATGTTCTAGCGCCCCGTTTTCCATACCTTGGAAGTCGAGTGGTTATGAATTTTGCTTTTCAACCTATGGATCAGAGTTCGAATCCCATATTCGAAATTTTGGATTTTCTTTTTCAGCCTATAAATAGGGTTGATAACTTTTTCACGGTACTTTAAACAAAACGCAGATTATCCAATGACGTTTGAGCATTAGTTCATGTGAGAAAGACTATTTCCTTGTCCTCAAGGAGTATGAATCAATTACCTCTAAGGACAGGGACAAGGACATTCCCTATAGACCTTAGGGGCATTTCTTAAGGACAGGGACAAAGCATGAGGACACAGGGACAAGGACAGCGCTTAAGGACAGGGACAACGCTTAGGGACGAGTATGAACCAGGCTTAAATGAGTATGCTTCAGTTTCAAGTTTTTGGCTTAATGTTTAATTTTAAGTTAATTTTAATATTAATTACGTTTTAGCATCGTAGCACCGTATATATATTTTCATTAAATTGACCAATCATGCATAAAATACGCAAATCTATCCGACAATGCCGGATTGAAACTCAAAATGTTGACGCCGAAATTCCATGGGTTCACAGAAAATCGTCATCCGTTTCTGGTTATCCGACTAAGGATAAAGGATGGCAAAAAGGTAACAAACAATCTACTGTTAATATGTAGTTGTAGTATTGAGTTTTCGGATATCATCATTATATAATTGCATTGAGAAACATTATTAGAACAACATGTTGCAATAGTTCACAAAGTCAGTGATGTTTACTTCAATGAAAGGGAACTTGTGGTTCTGTGACACAGCTAGCTCGTTAAGCTTAATTGAAGAAGAACGTGTAACTGTTACTGTCATCAAAAGTACATAATAGTCCTATTATGTACTCTTGCTGTCATGTAGGGTTTTACGGTGCCTGGTATATATATTCTGGGTTGATAAGCAGTAAAGGTTCACTGCTACCAAAATAACAGGCGGGGTCATCACATTTGAAAGTACATATGTATATTGTATACCATTAATGTGCCAAACTTACAACCAAAAATGTTTTATGGTATATAGCCTCTAAAGCGATTTTGACGTGTTGTTGCAGACTTGTCTGCTTAGAATGCTAAATTTTAGTTAACGTTATAAAGTAAAAAAACTATACGGAAAGAAGTAAAAGTTCTTTGTTGTCGAACTTTTGCTAAATTTTTGCGTCACCTCGCTTTCTGAATTTTAGTTGCAATTAAAACGCTTGAAACAGGATGCGAACTGAGACGCAAATTACGTTTCGGTTTAAGAATTGGAAAAACGAACTTTAAGGCTGGTTTTCATTTTGCTTGACTGCTGGTTTGTCTAATAATTAAAAGAAAATGCGTCGTAAAGGTAAGATGGGTTTGAGTTTCCTTCTTCTAATGCTGTTTTTCATCAGTAATTAATGCATAATTTCCATCTGGCGATTGATTATGATCATTCTTTCACGCTTGGGAACAGGCTAGATTATGTTAGTTCGATTATGTGAGACATCGCATGTGACAAAATTAAGCAAAAAAGCGAAAAAAGCATCGGTGGTAGGTAGGTTGGAATATATAGACCTTTTCTCTTAATATTGAAAGCATGTAGAAACTATGAACGTAATGCTAAAGTAACTATTGAAGGTTTCTCCCGACAGCCGAAATGAGATGGCAAGACTGTCTCTAGTCATGAAATATGAAAAGGACCTTTTTCTATTGCTCCCTATTGAAAGATCATTCTCCTTATTGTATCGATTTTATTACATTGAAATCTATTACTTTTATTTCCGAAAATATTTTTTCGTGATTCAGAAAAGTATATTCTTCCATCGGACAGTGTATTTATAGATGGCAAGCACTGTTTATCAATTATTTTATCGTTTGCCACCCTCGCTAACTCAACTTACACACATATACTGTACATATATAAGCATACCATATGCATGTATGTAATGGTGAAATATGAAAATTAGGTTTGTTATTAAATGGCCAGTATTTTCTGCTCAAAAACTAAGCTTCCAGTCGATACTTTTTACTCAGATGTTTTAGACATTTGAAACACCCTCTGAAATAAATCACAGCGGCAGATTAGGATGTAGTTTAGACTACTCTTGCGTAGGCAAAGCTAATCATTTTAAATTAGGACCTTACCAGTATATAATGCATCTTAAAACACATGCTTGAGATGGTTTTTTAACCAGCTCCTTGCTGCGCTGTTAATGTAGCTCAGTGCTTGAACCTTCTAATTTTAGTTCCCATACAAATTTACTTTGGCATTCTTTCATTGGAATGTTTGCATTTCAATTTTGGCTGGGTTGATTTGGGTACAACACTCTAGACATCTTGGACCACTTGAGAGTATTTTTAACGAATTATAGCTTTAAATAACGCAGATGCTTACTTAGATTTAGTCGAACTATTTTTGAACATGATTAAGTTTCTTTCTGCATTTGTTCGAATATCGTGGGATTGGTATTTTTTGAAAAAAATGGGGGCGTCTGTAATCAAAGCAGGGCCTACCGCTGACGTGGACAATGGTTAACCCCTACCTTTATAAGGTGCGTCTTGTCCTCCAAGCTATTCTGGACCTGAATTTTCAGTACATTTTATGTTATGGTGAGGCGTTTACATACGTGACACTGAACAGGTTATGTATTTCACTAAGCGATGAGATTTTTTTCAGCCTACAGATGTTGTAACCGAGAAATAGGGCCAACCAGACTTTTGAGGCTGCGGTGAGTAGGTTAGCATTCTTGACGTCGACGCGAGCGGCCCGAGTGCTATTCCCGCTAAAATTTAAGACATATCCTCTATGTCTAATAGATGATATCCTATGTGTAACATCCTATATATATCCTATATATATCCTGTATCCTATGTCTAATAGACATATCCTCTATGTGTAACTATGTGTAAATCTAACTGCTGTGCCGAAATGACTAACTACAAACAATAACTACAGAACCGTACCACATTACTGTTTACTAAAAGACGATTATGTTGTGTACCTTACTTAGACAGCCAATTTTGAAACGGAATAGATCGTATGTATGTACCTCTACATAACAAAGCTTATTTTCTTTCTTTGTTTTTCTGCTAAGTGCTTCCGTGAGACTTTTGCAGACAAGCCAGCAGCAGTATTATGTCAACTAATCTAAATGAACCTAAACTTCCAGTAGAATGCCAACCTAAGTTTGTAACGTTGCAGAAATAGTCTGAGGCTCATGATTTATTCATGTGAACTTGGACACCGGAGTTAAGACATTGCTCTTTTTCAGTGGTGATTATATGTTTTCAGATAAAACAACTGTGGTTGGTTGAACTTGAAATGTCATTGGCTTTAGTTTAAATCCGTTGAAGTTAGGCAAACAGCGTCAACTATTGACACGATATTTTAGCCTGTTGTTGTTTGTTAGGCTGTTACACGTTTAGACTGTTGACCATTTGTTCAGGCTTTTACCTCGCGTTTGATATGATCGGGCATTAAACATTCCAGAGTCAATGTTTGATGCATACCGGGTAGCAATATTGTGTGTAAACTATTATTCACTAAACTGTGACCAAAAATATTGGACACTCAGACAAAAAAATATGACAGTCACCAAAAGAACTAATTTCAGCCATTGAGACTACAACGAGTAGCTGCTAACAGTCGATGAATCTAGTTGTATACAGAAAACCGGCTGATAATTGTCATCATCTTTAGTCTTATGGCAATTGTCTTGTTTTCAACTTAAGTAACTTCAAGAACACTGCTTGACATTATTGTTACGAGGAAAAAATTACGGAGTGTAATCAAGATTCTATCAGACTGCTGTATTGTGATTTCGTTTTCTTTTACATTACGTTTCAGATGTTTTCTAGATATTCAGCTTTTTGACCCTTCCGTTTTTGACATCGTCAACTTGACATAATATGCGAGTGTATACTTATGTATATAGTTTAAAAAACAAGCTTTGGCCAAGTTATGTAATCCTTAAAAAAACCTTCTTTGTTTAGGTTTCCCGTATACATTTCATAATAGACTTGCGTGCTTTAATCCTACCGAATGGGGATACATTGCTTATTTTCCGATATATATTAAGGACAACTCTTAACTGTCACATTAGTTATGATTTGCTGTCAGGATCAAGAGTAAAACAGGACTAGAAATTTATTTTCCCATCCGTGACATAAATTGTTCTTTTTTTGGCATTAAAAAATTTCAAAATAAAGATTTTCATCTCAGATTTCTTTGACATGCTTTATAGGTATGTATATAGCTCTTATAGCTTAAGCATCGCGTTGTTACATTTTTGTTTTTCTGGTTTTTGTTCGCACTATCTTTAAAACTGTAGTACCCTTTTTTGTAACTTTCGTCTTAAATGTTCTTAAGAGTATGTAGTTTATATTCTGATGTAAAACACAACGAATTTTAAAAGCTATACTCAGAATCAGCCGATTTAAACAATTTTTGTGTGTACATAATTTCAAAGTGAAAGTGACATTTCATCAAACCATGATTCTGGTTTGAAGCCGCATTTTACTCTCAATATTCTTCACAATTTTCGATCATGAATTTTTTTGCAGCTATAGGGATTTACAATATTAATAATTATAATATAATTTTGTTGCAAAAATCGGCCATAGAAACCTTAGTTTGTAAGACTTCTTTGTGTTATCAATTTTCTTGTCAAAATTGTTTCTCATGTTAGAATTTATAACCCTACTCATCCTATGAGTAGAAGTGGAAATTAATAAAGGAATCTATTGCAAGTTATAGTACCACAAGCAACTTTTATGTACATTATTAGATTTTATTTAGTTTTTTATGTACATTATTAGATCAAATAATTTGTCAGACCAAAAATATATATTAGGTCCAAGAGCACATAATATCCTATTATGTGCTCACTCTTGGTCAGATGTAAACACAGTTTATGTAAAAGGTGTACCTCTGTAATGTATGTAATATGCACTGAGTGTTTGAAACTGACATCTTCTATGTCAAATGACACGATCATATCTTTATATGAGAGACTCTAAACTAGGTATTTTCTAACGCTTGTATCTGTACTGTTTTTTAATTATTTTGTGATTTATGCATTTGTTTAATTGCTTTAATCTTTAGATTGCGAGACTGTCCCATATGATATTAATAAGTGACTTAGCTAATTTGCAGCAAAAGCTTGTGTAACGTAAAATTACAGCCAAGCTTTTTTACGATATTCCATTAGCACTATTTCATTTATGAGTAATTTTATATTTTATTTCTACATTGTTACAGCGAATGTGCTAGTACAGTGTAGCTAAAGTTCTCAGCTCAGTCTATTAGGTTGTGCTAGAGTTGAGTTTTTTTAGAAAACTGCATTGTACAATTATTTTTGATTACTATGTGATTTTCACAGGTATATCATATCATGTGTATATGTATATGTGAGCTTTGTTCATATTCATATCTTGAAGTCTTTGTTATAAGTTAGGTTGTATATTGTTGCTATATACAAAATATAAACTGTAAGAATTAATAAAGCATAAGCAAAAGTATATATGTAGTAGGGAAAATTTTGACAGTCTTGCATTCTAAATTATTTTTTTTCTTTAAAAGACGCATTTTTTGCTGAATTCTAATATTCGCTATTTTTTGGCTTCGTAGGTATGTACTCTTTTTACAGCCACGAGAGTCAAAACTTGAGTTTCATGTTAGCTTCTCTTCGCTAAGGAGGGTGGTTTGTCCCGATTGGTCAAGTCTAAAGGGGGATTATGTCTTAATCTTGAATCCAGAGAAGGCTTGTTACCCACCTTTGTACACCTGTTTCAAACTTTCACTACTCAGCGAATCAGCCGGAAGTCATTTCAGGGGAGCTTGTGACCGGTACCTCCTCTCGTTTTAGCACACCATGATTTGTAGGTACGGTAGTTTTATTGTGTGCAGAATTGAGTGGGGAGCCCCGAAGTCATGGTATCTCTTAATATGTCGAAACTGAATTCAAGACGCAAAAACGCTATTTCGGCCGGTGTATCGTTATGGCTACGTTGGATAGAATGTCATACAGTTCCCGTTACATATGCACTCTTCGTTTAAATAATACAAAACCTAACAGATCTCGTCAGGACCATAGTAAAGTAAAAAGCATCAAGGCTTGCAGGGTTATTTTGCACATGATCATAATCATTTTTCTAGAAACCGTAAGACTTATGCTAAGCATCTGACACGATCCTTTATATGTAGAATATCTAATCCAATATCTACTTTTTGCAAACATATGTACTTTCCCGATACTGCGGGAATCATGAGTTGTGAAGACAATTTAACCTATATATAACCGGATATAACCTGTATTACTGGAGGAGCCTGGCACCGTTATGCTTAATCTTATGCATTAGTTAGCCGTTTTCTCACTTTGCTAAAAATAAATCCCAAATTATGCAGCAAAAACTGGTCAAAACATTCTTTTAGCCCTGAATCATTCGTCTAAAACTGTTCCCATCTGTTCAGCAAAAGTCAAAAATGTAATTTCTAGGCTTTTTCTCACATTTTATCCTAGTTGAAAAATAATTTACAGAATCACGCATATATAAAAGGCTTCTTAACATTTTCTCTAAATGTTCTTTGAGTCAAAGTCGACTGACTGAATTCTTGGACTGTCTCGAAGTGAAATTGTCACATTGCTTGACGGAGAGACTAGATAAAGCAGAAGACATCCTCTGAGTTATATTATTTTTTGCGACACTCGTCATGGACTATAAAGGAATAAGAGATGCTTCATATGCCATTGGTATGTCAAGATTACACGTTATTTTGTTTGTTTATTATGTCGATTGTCTTCATTGCGTATGTATGTATGTATGATTGAGTTAATGTACACCACTGTGTCTTATGATGAAACTGTTGGTGTTTAGTCTATTATTTCGTTTTATTCGTGAGGACATATCCAATAAAAAACATGCATTGTTACATCTATTAGCTTGCCTAACAAGCACCACGGCAAAAACACGTCTGTGTTGTCTCTAGGTATAGGATTTGATTAATTGATTAATTATTTAATTAATTAATATCTATATGTGACAAGACATGACGTGAAAACTGAAAAAGACACGATTTTGGATGCTCAGTCCGTCAAGCTGGTGAAGGATGACCCCTTTTAAAAAATACATTGCTAAAGAATGTCGAAAACCAAGACCTTATTCTTTCGTAGAATTATAGGGACTGGTCTTCTTTATTATTTTAAGATATGAATTTCAGACAGCTAAAATAAGTTTACGTCACACATTTTGTCCAGACTAACTCCTGTACCACTGTTTTGGAATTCTCAGTTGATGTATATAATGAGACTTACAATCTTGTGCTCATGGTTTTTTCTAGTCCGAGGCTTACCTATCCTAGTTTTCTTAATATAAGCGTTATTTTTATTCGTTTTGTGGAACTAAATTCAATCGAAAAAATCGAAACTTTTAGTTTTATCTTTTTTTTATTGCCCAGTTTTTTTTTGTTTCAGGGCAGCTGTATCGGTTTTCGGCAGGCCTGCAGCAGCAGAAGCGAGGCGATGATTCGGTGATGCACATGACGGTTTGTAACTTCCGATCCAGACCGCTGAGTACGGCCCCCCCTATCGCACCCTTGAAACCCATGCCGCCGCCAAAAGAGAAAAAGTTCCTCGAAGCCGCAGAAAGGGGCGATATGCCGACAATCGAGAATTCCCTGGCCAGCGGCATAAACGTGAACTGCTGTGACGTTTTGGGTCGAACTGCGCTGGAAATAGCAGTCGATAACGAAAACGTGGAAATCGTTGAAGCGCTGCTGAAGCAGGAAGGGGTGAAAATCGGTCTAGCGCTGTTGTATGCCATCAGAGAAGGAGTCTATAAGATCGTCGAAATGCTGATTGATCACGAAAGCATCAAGAGTCAAAGCCCAGAAGTTCTGGGGGATGGCTGGAGACAAAATGTGGATCCCTTTGATGCGCTCAACTACGAGTATTCTGTGGACATCACACCGATTATGCTGGCTGCCCATCTGAACCAATTTGAGATTCTGAAACTGTTGAAAGATCGCGGGGCCGTTATTCATAAACCCCACTCACTCTCTTGCACTTGCAGTGTTTGTGAACAAGAACGAGTCACGGATAACTTGAGGTAATAAAAACTGTTACATCTCTACTTTGTTGTAAATGTAATTTCTGAAACTATTTGCAACAGAATGGTCGCAGGATAAAAGCATGGACACGGAAATTTTAGTCAGGTGTCAGCGTGACTTTTTTGTGAAGTTAGTTCATAATCATAACTAACAATGAACTCAATACATCAAGTCGTGAAGCAATCGCGACAATGTGTGCATAATTTGACATCTTACACAAATAGTTTAGCATTGTCACCGTGGGCGCGAGCGGCCCGGGTTACATTACCGGCGCCTCCGTTTTTATATTTATTTCGAATTGGAGTATTCTATTTCTTTTAGCAGACAGACTGTAGTTCTTGACTGAAACTGCACGTACGGTACCGACCAAAATTTCTGCTTCTGATCCCGGAGCCAAAGCGGAGTCAGAGTCACTTTATAACGAAGTTAAAATATATCGTTACTATGACTCCTGATTCAGGTGACTCCGACTCCGCTGCGACTCCAGGGTAATTTTGGTCGGCACTCTATAAAGCATTTCATTGAACAATTTTGAATGGAACACTTTCCATTATTTTCGTAATTCTCTCAGACATTCCCTTCGCCGAATCCACGCTTATCGCGCCTTGGCCAGCCCTGCCTGGATTTCTCTCACCTCCAACGATCCTGTTTATGATGCATTCAAACTATCCTGGGAATTGCAGCACCTCGCTTCACAGGTAAGCAACCCATTAGTGATTCAGAGTTTTGAAAATCAGAGCAAGACGTGCCTGATGGTTTTGATTCCAAGTAGCAAGAATTGTAGGTTTAACATTGTTAATAGTAACATGATGTCAAGAGCATCTGCATCAGAGCCCCATCTCATCTCTTGTATGTGGAAAGCAATTAACAGTGATGGGACGGAGTAGTTTTAGTGCTTGTAAGCTGCAGTAAGTCGTAAATACGTTTGTAAATATAGTGCAGGCACAGTTGAAACTGGCTGATATGGGGAAGACCAACACACTTTTTCGTTCAACATCCAATTATTTTTTAGCCAGTTTAACACGTTCTTTATTAAAGAGCGAAAACTTTTAAAAACTAATTCTACATTACCTTTACTGTTTCTAGGAATTCGAATTCAAAGAGCTTTATCTGCGTCTGAATGAGCAGTGCAAAGCGTTTGCTTGTGACCTGTTGAGCCAGTGTCGCAGTACTGAAGAGGTGATTGCAGTGCTGAACAAGGATATCTGGGATGATCCAGACGAGGAAGTCATCATCGGATCCAAACTCAGCCTGGATCGGCTCAAATTAGCGCTAAAATATGAACAGAAACAGGCAGGTTGAAACCGTGTCCTTAACAAATTTCCGATAATATGTAGTGCAAATAACAGGGCTGGATTAAGACCGTTGTATTTGGCGTAACGTTTTAGAGTAAAGATCATCACCTAAACATATAAATTACAAAATTTGAAAATTGAGTCTCAGCCTAAGCCTAGGCCAAAATCTAAGCCTCAGCAACAATCTGACTGTTTTAAAACACACGCGCACACTCACAGATGCAATGCCGTGCTGGAAGGAGAGCAAAATGTCAGCATTTGCATTATCTGACTTTCTTTGTTTCAGTTCGTGGCCCACCCGCACTGCCAGCAGCTGCTGACGTCAATCTGGTACGAGGGATTTCCAGGCCGTCGTGAGCGTGGCTCCTTCGTCAATTATCTGATCTGTGCTTTGCTGATTCTCCTTTGGCCTGTGCTTGCGTTCTGGTACATTCTCTTTCCCAAAAGTCGCGTTGGTCAGGTGGTTCGATCTCCGTTCATGAAGTTTCTCTACTATTCAACTTCGTTCGGTACTTTTCTCTTTCTGCTGACAATGGCTACATTCGAAGACTTTCGACACCAAGAAAAGGCTCATAATGCGTCGCTTGAACTTTATAGTGCAGCCCGACCCGAACCTTACAAACGCTCACACGATCGCGGTCCTTTTTTCAGCGCCGTGGAACTGCTCATCATGATTTTTGTTTTTGGTCAGTTATTTAAAATGAACGAATTTTGTAGTGTAAATATTACTTACTGTCTGGAATGATTAGGCTTTAGACTGAGCATGCTACTTTTGTAAACCGCAATACAGACATTAATATTACTATAAAATCTATTGCAACAAAGGCAGGGTACAATGTCTATGATGTAGGTACATATATGTACATATGTATTGTGTTAGGTCAATCTCCATCAACATTGTATTAAAAAAAACTATTTTAGGTATGGTGTGGGCGGAATGCAAGCAGTTGTGGAGCGAAGGCATCAAGTGCTACATTTTGCAGTGGTGGAATTGGCTGGACTACGCTATGATGACACTTTACTTGTCCACTATAGCCGTTCGGGTGGCGGCTTATTATCGAGCTCAGACTATGATGTATCCTGTGATTGCCAGAGAAATCTGGGACTCAACTGAGCCTGTATTGATTTCAGAAGCCTTATTCGCTGTCGCAAACGTGTTTAGTTTCGCTCGCATTATATACTTGTTTCAAACAAATCCTTATTTGGGACCCTTGCAAATTTCACTTGGCTGCATGCTGATTGATATTGCCAAATTCTTCTTTATATTTTTCTTGATTTTGTCATCATTCGCGTTCGGACTGCATCAGTTGTACTGGTACTACGATATACTGGACTGTGAGAGAACTTATAGTGATGATGGAGCTAACTGTGATAACATTGGACCTTTTGCTACGTAAGTTGCTTTCTTGTCTTTTTAGTTAATTTAATAATAATAAGTAATTAATTAATTATTAATTTGTAGGTGTGAAAGTGAAGTGTTAGGCTACTACTAGGTTTTACAAATATGTACGAATATCAGTTATTACCGGACTATGTATGTGTATGTATGATAGTGAACGTTCACATTTGATGAAATTTATCAACAATGACGGATTTTTGCCGATGTCACTTGCTCACTTTTGCTGTGTGTGTGTGTGTGTTTTGTTACCCAAAAATAATACAATTAAAATAAACTATTTTTAATACTTGACACTTGTATGATAAATCAAGTAAATTAAAATATAAATATTAACTACATTTAAATAATGACTTAAATATAAATATGATATAAATATGTTTCAGCATCGAAAACTCGTACATCACCCTGCTGTGGTCTCTGTTCAGTATCACGAGACAGGAGGACACCCTGGTACACGCGCGCCACACCGTCACCGTCTGGATCGGTCGGGGCATGCACATCGCCTACCACGTCACCTCTATCATTGTTCTACTCAATATGCTCATTGCCATGATGAGCAGCAGTTTTCAGCTCATCAATGTAAGCTATAGCTGATTTTATATTAATTTTTAACAAAATTACAATTTTGATGTTTTTTGCTAGCTTGTTTCTGCAATTTTCAAGCTCAGCAGTTGACGTTTATATGTCGAAATTGAAGGCTGATTGTAATTAGTGTTTGTTTTAATTTGTTTATATATTTGTAGTATGTATTGGACAGAAGTTTAAAAGCACCTCCTCGTCAATTAATAAATAAGATATAATTTGCCGGGTATAGTACAAGGTTTAGATAGGTATAGTGTAGTGCAATTATGTATAGTAAAGTATGTATGTATGTATGTATAGTAGTACAGACAGTCATTGCAGTGTTCGGTAGTTTAGTCATTTTGTTGTAAACAGATTAACAGTTATAAGGTTATGTAATATGATTCTGCATAAATGTAAAAATAAAATTATTTGCTGCTGGTGGTGCATATACTGAAAAGTATGTTTTGCAGATTTTGCCTCTCTCGATCTCAGATTGCTTGTATTGCCTCACTAGCCTTCTAAAAATACAAAAATACCAGGGTTTTACTCATGGTTTCCGTAGTTTCAAACATGAAGTTGTTTTAGGAAAATTCAGATGTAGAATGGAAGTTTCACAGAAGCGAGCTTTGGATGTCCTATTTCGACGAGGGGTCCAGTCTTCCGGCCCCCTTCAACATAATCATCACGCCGAAAGCTATTTGGAGTTTTATGCAGAACGTTGCAGAAGCTATCAAGGAAATATGTGGGAGAGCTAATTTCAAACGTACTGTTAAACGGGCGACTATAAGGGTAAGAAAGATTGTTATTTTGGTAGCTCGCTTCAGTTCGGTCGTCTACAGTGTCTAATAGTCTATACAGTATTAGCTTTTGTACAATGGCAAGTGAGTTACATTGATATGCCACCTTCTAGTGGCGGATCAAGGGACGAGTGGTGGCATGCGCTTGCATCCTGCACCCCGAGATTTTTGCTGAGATGAACTTAGGTACACGAAAATTTAACTTTACATTTCCCCCCCGCCATTAGTTTTTTATGAGTCGGTCGAAACAGCTTTCATGGGTCTTCGAAGATTATCTTATTATTTCCTTTTGCACCGTGCGAATAAAGTGATTACAAATCAGCTTGCGATGAATTGCTGTTGTAGTGTATCTATTCCTTGAGCTATCATAACATAGACTATTAGAGCATAGATAAACTACTAAAATAATTAGTGTAGACTATTAATATTTTTTATTTCTGCATAAAAAAATTTAAAAAATTAATTATTAATTATTATGAAAACCATTGTTTTTTATAATATTCAAACTTATCAATTTTGGATTCGTATATCGATGCGTTATCAGTATTTTCTATTCCCTTGGTGATACATGGAAACTGAAAATGTAATCTGCTTTCAAAATCAACACCTTTTTTAGTTGTGTGTTTGTCACTCTTCTAATCATACATGTACACGGGGTGTCGGTCTGGGGGGGGCTTGTCCCGAAATTTTCGACATTTTAGGGGGGGGCTTGTCCCGATATTTTGTCCCAAAACGCGAAAATTTCCAATTTTTGCCTAAAAATGGGAAATTTTTGCGAAATTCCGATATTTTTAGCGATTTTTTCGTTTTTTCGGTCATTTTTGAAGCATTTTACGGCGATCTGAAGCGATTTTGGGGTTTCAAAGAGGGGGGCTTGTCCCAACTTGTCAAATCTGAGGGGGGGCTTGTCCCAGAATTTCAAATCGGGGGGGGTCTTGCCCCCCCCCCCCAGACCCCCCCCATGTACATCTGTGCTTCTAATGTCAATTTTATTTGACCTCTATGTCCACGCTTTTCTGCTTTGTGCTGCACTGTTTTTTGCCAGGGGAGTTTTTCTGAAACTACTAATCAATTACATGAAAAAACAACTGAGCACAGTGTTCAAAAAGTTGCTGCAATTTAGAGTAAGAAATTTCAGCATTATCTATTTCTAGCAACTTCTATTTCAAATGATAAACTGCAGTATTTTAAATATTTTATTGCTTCGCACGGCGGCTACTGTAGCAACATAGTGTTGTAATCTACCTAATATCGGTCCATTGTTGATACAGAAGCTTAACTTTATAGTTTTATTTAATACCTGGATGACTCTAACATCATAACATGAATATGTAGTTACTGGTTTTATGAAATATCCCCTGGTTTGCTGCACATCGTTTGATTACTGCTTTGCCTTAGATGTCACTTTCAGCTTTTCTAACACGCTATTTATTGTTATTGTTAATATTTCTTCTTTCTGTCTGACTGAGTTACTCATCATTGTTTCTCCTTCTGAAGAAGGAGTTTGTATTGTTGCAGAGACCGGGATACAGTCGGGAAAGATGGAAGAAACAAAAAATGCAGAAATCAGAAGAAAAAGAGCCGATAACTTATCGGGTAAATTTTTCGTTGTTTGTGGACTCTTGTGGTTTTTACATAATTAGATGTGAAAATCCATTGTTTAGGTAACGTTGCAATATTTATATAAACACTATGTTGTATAATGTAGTTAGCTTATTGTTGTTAGGTTGTAGTTTGGCATATTGCTGACAAACACTACAGTTATTACTTTTTTTGGTTCATCTATAGATTTTTCGTGTTTAGGTTACGGCTGAATCCGATACTTATTATTCTTTTGAATATAAGTCTCAATTTTGCAGCTACCATTTTTTGCAATCGTACAAATTTCGTATTGTATTCTATTATAGTGTCATGTTTATTTCAGGAGGTGCTAGAACGTTTGGTGCATCGATACATCCACATGGTGAAAAAGGAAACGAGAATGGATGGCGTGAGTGAAGACGACTTGCTGGAAATAAAGCAGGATATTTCGAGTCTCAGGTAGTTATTGGTACTTTTAGAAGTTGAATTAAAGACGGACTTCGGATTCATGTTTAGAACTGTAGCTGGGTTCATTTATAAAATAAGGAACTGTCATGTCACCAGACACAATAAATAGGTATGATATCAAACTTAACATTAATATGCTGCTTGTGCTGTCAATGTAAGGGTCGATTTATTTGAAGCCGTATGTACATGTCCGCTCCGCTAGCAAAATTACAAAATCATCACGCCCGAATTTTTTCTTACACTATTAGTGGCGTATTTTTGCCGGCTGAACGGACATGGCCATAAGTATGAATAAGCCCTAAGACTTAACCTATACTCTATACAACTTTTTAGTTTTTATAGGTAGTTTTTATAATAAAATTGCTGATTATCTTGTTCAGGTACGAGCTACGAGAAGACAGACGTCGAGAAGTGCTGCGCTCATCCACTCATATTGATGGAGTCAAGAAGGAAATCATTCGAACACTGTCCATGCGTAATCCAAGTCGTCCTGGCCAGCGTTTGCGGGCACCATCGCCCCGAGCTGGTGAGCCCCAGTCCCCGGAATCACCTCATGATAATGTCAGTTTACCGCCAATCAAATTCATGTTCGACCCACCCAGCCCTCCTGAAGACTGCCTAACTGAGCCGCCCCCTAGTTCTCCTGTGGGAAGCATCGGTACAGTACCCGAAGGGCAAGAAGTGAAACATTACCCAGTCGGGGAGAAACGGTCCTCGCTACGACTGACCCCGGGACAGTTTACAGAACTCCCCGACAACCGCTTACCCTCGCCACCAAGTGAGCAACCCAGTGTCTCGGTAACCCCTGACTTTTTGGAGAATCTGAAACAAGAAATCATAGCTTCTGTTCGATCTCAGCTCAGTGTTGCGATGGCCAATCAAATGGCCGGAATACAACGCTTGCAGACAGACTTGTTACAGCGGACTGTACCATACTATCCTCCAACTTCTTTACAACAGCACGCAGCTACTAGCCCGACGGGCAGACCTCTTTCCCCCAGTCGACCGCGAAACCTGTCCGTTGCGATTGATGAAGTGCCTATGCTGATTCCCGATAGAGAGAGTACTATATAGTGGAATTGAAATTGTATAAACTGATGCTATGCATAAAGAATTTAAGGAAAGAGCCTAAAATTGTGTTTTATATATGTAGCGATTGTTACATTTGTACTTAAGTGTCTAGCAGTTTGTGGTTTAGTAACAATCAGGATCAGACTACACGGAGTAAACGGGTTCGAATAAATCCGTGGCTTCATTAAATTACGTATATATAACAAGTTTCACACAATGTGTAAAAACAGTGGGTGGTTCATGGCCTTGTCACACGATGCCAACATGATGCTACATGACGTTTAGTTAGTTACATTAGTTTAGCAAGACTAAAACTAGTAAATTGTCACCATACCCTTGTCAATTTTCATTGTTTAAAATTGACAGAATTTTTGAATGATGTGTTTTTTTGATTGCTGTTTATGAAGATTGCAACTATGCAGTCCATTTTAAGGCGTAAAGTTTTTTAAGTTTTTCAAGTCTGATCACAAAATACATTTTTGGTTCGATTTAACAGGTTAGGTTTAGAGTTCAACAGTTACTTCAACATTTAGAATTTCAATTTATATATTGTATTCTATTTTTTTATCGTTTTCGACAATCGTTTAATGTTGTTATCGAGTTTTCGATCTGTATAAGTTTTTGTGTAAATGAATTTGACTGGATATTTGATAAAAACTTGAAAAATGTTTAAATAATGTTATTTTTTATTCAACAATTCAATAATGTTATTTTTCATTTCATTCAAGTCCGATTCAACCTTTTTTAATACCAAACCGAAGCGTAATTTTGTTCATACAGGGTTACTGTATATTCATAGTCAGTTGAAACATGTTGAATTATTTATTGAAAAATAAATACAGTATATATAACTACAATTGGTTTGTATACATTATCTATAACACTAAAGCTGAGTTTACACTGATAACACAAAACTTGACGTCTAGCTAGTTTCTTTCTCTGGGGCCGTATTCTAAGAATTACCGATGGGTAAGTTTGGCTATCCTTAGTGCCTGGCAAAGGTAAAGGTACAGTGGTATTCTCAGACATTGACTTGAAAGTGTATGCTTGATACTAATTACTGAATACTTTTGCCTGAAACTTGTAATTGTTGTAATAAGCTAAGTTTCTAAGCTTGTTTCCAACTTTAGCCTTACCCTTAGATTTTACTCAAGCTTACCTTTACCAGTGGGTAATAACTAGCCTGTATGTAGGTTATTCTATGAATACCGCCCCTGATGCATTAAATTGTAGATATGTAGCTACTGCTTTTCTCAGAAAAAATAAAAAACAGCAAAAAGCATTTTTTCATTATTATTTATATACCTAAGTAAACTTTTTACATTGATACATAGGTATATTTACCTATGTACTCGTTATTTTGTGTTGCTCCAGTGAAACCTCAGTCTAACAGGTTTAGTGTCTTCATTATATTGTTAATGTCTTCGGCAAGTTACCGACTGCAGTTTTTCGTTTCATTTCTCTTTTATAAAACACACTCTGAACGATAGTCGCCAGTCGATTGTGTATTCCGTTGGTACAGCAGGTGGGCGTGTGTAGGAGACGACGTCGCAACATGCAGGACGTTTGTTCAAGAAGGAAACTCTTGGCTAGCTTGTCGTGAAAAGCTCGTTCTTTTAGAATCTGTAAAAATTATAATGGTGATTGCTACAATAAATGGGTAACAGATTTATCAGCGAAAAATTGAGTTAATGCAACTTTATGTGTGGCCTTCGAGGATTCTAACTCCGCAGGAAACATCAAACGGCCATAATCACGTATCAGATGAATGGTTTGAAGCCAATTCGGCAGCAGGACCTTTTTTTGAAATTTTTAGATTCTGCTGTCAGGCACTAAGCTACAAGCAATTTTCACCCCAAATATGTACCTAATTTAAATGTAAAAATGTACTATAAATGTAATTTAAATGGATTAGATTATACCTGAAATGTTTTTGGCTCGTTATAAGCCAAGGGTAGCAACGGGACCCGGATAAGTGGTGTATCATGAATGTCACACTCGGTGGGAATCTGGGGCACATTAGCCAGATGGATGTAGGCGTCTCCAGCAATGTCATTGGCGGAAAGACTGTCGTGGTCCCACACCGTCACGCATAACACAGAGCCGTGCATGTAGAATGTTTCTGTGGACAGTTCTGGACTAAAATAACAGTGTGAGAGATTATCAAGTCATTCAAGGTCAATTTTGGCTGCTAGCCATCAAGTTACTACTTACTAGGTCAATGTGGTTCGAAACACACTTCAAAATATTTTAGACATAGAAATACTATATATATTTATCGAAAAAATAGTCTACAGGTGCTTAAAAAATTCTCTAGATATATATACTTTTGCGAAAATGAGAAGCGTTTCTCAAGCAACTTCACTGAAAGCTAACCTTTATCAAAATATCCTGTAAGGTATTAGAAAGCATTTTGTGATGTTTTGCACCCTATTTATAAGTTAAGTAACAAAGAGTTATTACTATTAGTTTTTATCACTTTCCCATTGCTTATCAGCATTAGCTATTGTGTACTATGCGGCATTGCGGCCAGTACCTATACATTAGAGGTGTTCCGGCGCCGTGAGTGGCTGTAAACGTAATCTAGGTATTTTTAATGAAAGTGCCAACCAAGTGCGAAGTACTCATCGATTTAGCACAAAAAATAGCAAATAATACAACCGCCAGTTCGAAACTTAAACGGTTGTTGCCTGTCGCCGGTGTACGTTGCCTGGTGATCGGTTGCTTGAAAATTTACAATCAACTACCAAGCAACGCTTGTTGCGTGCAGATTGCTTGAAAATGGCGTCGTTTGTATCGAGTACGCCGGCCTATACGTTCACCTATGTAGTTCGTACGCTAAAAATACCGCTACTCTATATTAAAAATATAATGTAGGTAGTACATGGTAGCTGCAAAGGAAATGCTCAGGCTTACAATGAGAACATTTCTTCATAAAGGGGATTGAGTGTTCTGAATTTAGTAGTTGTTCGCTTAAGCCAGGACAGATTATCTCGACCACAGGTAATACAACTAGGCAGAAGTTGCAAGGAAACGAATGGATCACAGAGACCATTGGAATCGAGCTCAGGCAGATTGAACGCTCGTGTTACTAAAATAGTTAATTACACGTTTAATTAAAAGAAAAAAATGTAACTTCAGCTTCGTTTGTTAATGGAGATACAGTACCGACCCAAAATACTTGCTTCAGACTCCGGTCCAAAGTCGGATTCGCTTCGCTTGATTTCAGAGTCACAATCAAAAAACCTTGTAGTTGATGTACGAGTTGACTTGAATTTGACAAATTATGTTCTTCATAATTGCCTGCCAACAGAGTACACTACAGAGTTATTGGCCAATCTAGTTCAATTAGGTTATGAAAATGCATAGATAATAACGGACTTTTAACGATAAGCACACTTCTTCCACTGGTCAGCTTTACGTGTCCCGCTTGCAGCTCTACAGAGGGGCCACTGTCAGTATTGATTGCCATCTGGAACAAACCATTAATTAATTAATTATCAATTAACTATCAATTTTACAAAACCTGTGCAGTTGTAGTGAGTTCTAAATTAAATAATGATCCTTGTTTAGTGAAACATAGGTATGCAATAGGTAGCGTCATATACCGTGGCATCGGCCATTGCAGCAAAATGCTGAAATATAAGTGTCTCCGTGTCCAGGCTTCGTAGTTTCAGTTCACACAGAAGTTGATCGTAGCAGCGAATCGTTTCCGCATCCATCGCCATACCGGCTTCCTCGAGAGCTTCTTTTGTGTCGATCAAGTGCTCCTATAAACGGAATTAAGCAAATAAATAATTTGCAAATGAAAAATAAAAATCGTTCTTGTCGCAGAATGTTACATTTGTAAGCACATTAGGTGAACTTTCAACACTGGCTTGTAACCATTAGATCGATAACAGAATAACTCAACAATAGTTAATCCCAAATCAATGCATCCCGAAAAATTTATTGATTAGATTTGTTTTCATTGCTACTGCTTGACAAACGTTTGGAGCTTGATCTTCTGAAACGTTTTGTGGTACTCTCAGACTCATTTTTATTAGAATAACAAAAACTGATGTTTACCATTCCAATTTGAAAGACATAAGGATCGTGCGAGGCTTGGCAAATGGTGATTGTTAGCCGACTCATGAAGTCATCCCAGAACTGCCCCAACGCCAGCATCAGTAGTTCATCTTCGAGGTTGTCTTTCAGCATTTGGATCAGTTTCTCGATGTAGACAACGCACGATGGACGATCGACGGGTAGTTGTACGCGTTTTTTCTGGAAAAAATATTACATTCTCATAGCAAGTACCTAACCGTGTATAAGGCTTGATTCATGCCACCAAAAGTATATAATAGTGTCTTTAATAAAAAAAAGAATAAGACTGTACAGGCAGATGCAATTGTCGACATTGGTCTACAAATTTTTTAACAAGTTTTTTTTAAACATGAGTTAACCTGGTAACAGATTTCTGCGTGTAACATGTTTTAGTATATTAGTATACCTCATTATTCGCTTACAGATAGGTTGTAAAAACATCCCGAAGGGTTAGCAAATCCAGAAATGTGTTAAAAAAGTTTCAGCAAAATCAACTGCTTAAGTTTATACGTTAAATTGTGAGCCAAGAAGAAAATTTAGATGTCAAAACGTACAATTTTTTGAATGAAGATTTTGTAGTCCGGTTTTGTCATAGTATTTTTTACGTAATGGTTCATTTTTGGTACCACGATTTGAGTCACCATATAGCGGACTAAGACTTCAGCGTAATGATCAACTTTCTAAAAACAAATTTTTAACAAGCATAATTAATGCTATGTTAATTGGTATAAGAGTTAGTTATTGTAACTCATTTTCAAGAGGATATACTATTGAATTTTTGCTAAAACAGCTTCAATAGTATTAGAAATGAGGTTCAAGTGTTAAAATTAATCGAAATACATCCATTAAAGCATACATTATTGTATTGCATTTAGAGTCCACTCATAACACATGATAAAATGTTTCGTTGAATCAAACATACTGAAAAAATACTCAACATACTAAAAAATCTTTGTATTTCACCCTGGAAAACTGATAGATGGTACAATACTCACAACAATCAGTTTCAGCACAATATTTGTGACGACACTGTACCTACATACGCTATTTATGATATTGTAACAATTCTTACATCTTTGGTCACTTGGATCAACCGATAAAGCGTGTCCTCAGCCATTGCGATGGATTCGGTTTCTTCTGGACCAAACGAGTTTGCCACTTTTTCCAGCAGTCCGTCAAAGTCCATTAGATTCGGCAGTCGATCAATCAAAAAACGACCCATAAAAACCATACTATTCGCAGCTAACATGTACTGAAAATAAAAATACCTACATTTGGACCTAACTTTTACTTACAGGTCATCACTAACCGTGTCGCTAAAGTATCATGTAGGGACTCGGGAGTCGGCACTAATAAAAACAATGGTAGCGACGGCGCGACAAAAATATTTTTACTATCTTCTGGCCATAACTCCTTACGTGTTGACTTTTGTAGGTGTTCAATTTTCTTTTCACACCAATTTTAGCTTTGACGTAACTTGGCGCTACCTAAGGTCATCTGGAGCACCAACTGGTTAACTGCAGTTTTGTTGATTTCTAGTTAATTAGCTGACTTTCAAGTTTTTTGTCTTGAAACTAATGATTTTGTCAGTTGGAAGGTTGTTGACCCTAATTTTGCTGTCTGTCAAATATTTTGGCAAAGTTTGAATCTAACTAATATTTTCTATGTTTATTTTTAAACTATTTTTTAGACTTTTAATTAAACCCTCATTTTATAAATTTCATATTTATCCCAAGTATAAGAAGAACATATGTTTCACATATATGTACAAATATGATTTACCTTTGGTAATAAAAAAGTCCACATACTAATTACTGTCAATTATTGATATGTGCAAATATTGAATGTGAACTTGTTTTAAATATTACTGTTTACCCTTTGTTTGCCGAATTCCACTTGTGATTTGCAGATTAGTCTGTAGAGATATCGGCAGTAGCCCAAAATGCCGTCACAGCAAACCTGAAAACAGTGTTTGTTATTGCTACACCACAAGAATACAAAAAGAGCTTCAAACAATTAAATCCATTTGGCGAAACTGCCCATATCTGAACGAATTTAGTTTTTATTTAATTTGTTCTTTCAAATGTTAATTTGTACTACATTGTACATATGTAAAAATATACTATTAGGTGTTAGCTATAAGTATATCATCTAACCAACTACATGGTCAAGTCTAGAGGAGCGCGCGAATACCGTAGGTATTTATCAGAGTTTTTAAAAAAAATTAAAATTAAATCACAGTTTTTTTTCACTCGTTTGAGCTTGCATTTGATTTATGTTTAAAATGAGAAAAAATTATCTATAACTGAAATGAAGCAGGAACGACACGAGAGAGATGTACCGTTTATCCTTAGAGTGACGCAAAAACGAACCTCAGTAACTTTTATTGAGGCCAAAAGCGACATGTTAGGACATCGGATTTCCAAACGCTTCCAATCTTCTAAAACCTGAAAATATTGAGCACGTTAATGTAACTCAAAAAAACCTGCAATCAACTGTGTTTTATAAAATTGGTTAAAAAAGCTCGACTAGAATTGTGTATAACACGACTTACTCCAGACACCAGAATGTTCAAGGTAATGACAGCGCCTTCTGCTAAGTTGGCATCTGGATCCGCTTTTTCACACTGAAATAAAATACTTAATTCTAACAAAATTTCTAACAAATTTCAACAAAGAGGTAAAGCTAGACACACAATACAAATAGCGCTATATTTTATGGAATACTGCACCATTCATGGCAACTATATGCAGCAATGAATATTGATACATGCACATACCTGCTAAAAGTATAAACTATATACAAGATCTAAACAAAAATTCTTACGTTAAGATCACGCAACAAAGTGCGCAAGATAAATTTGGACGAAATAGTGTGCCAAGTTTGCAGCCATGCGATCAAACACTGCGTAAACCACTCTTGGTATTGATCAAGGACCAGTTCTTCTTTGCTAAAGCAAAACATTATATTCACAGCGCATGGTTCATACGTTATGTTCATACTTTAGTTTATAAGCTTGTCTGTTTAAGCAATTAAATGCCGCGTTTTGCCACTCTCAAATATGTTTATGGGCAAAACGATAAAGACAAGAATGGACAAGTACGACAATGATCCGGGCCTAGCAGGAAAATTTATGCTTAAATAAGCCGAAAGTAGGTAGAAAAGAATGAAACGTGTGACTAAAAACAGTTACTGCGTTATGTATATAAACAAAATTTTTATATGTATAATACTTAAAATTAAACCAAATAGAAAATGCTACGTACCTTTCTAGGTGTTCGTGAGTAGAGTATGCCAACTGTTTGATGACCAGGAATAACCGCATTGCTAGCTTGGACATTTCTTCCTTGACACTTTCATTTTTTTCTTCAAACAGCGTTGTGGAAAGCTGATCGGTGAGAATTCGACAAACGCCTGCTATCTTCAACAGCAAATGATAAATAATAATAATAAATATGTTATATAGATAACGAAATAATCAAATAAATAAAAATGAATAAATAATCATATAGAAATAAAGAAAATTTGTGTACATGAAAAATAAAAATGTTTTCGTAGCCTTAACATAAATTTCATTTAACAAACCAAATGTTAGCTTAGAAATGCACCTACTAAAGGTTTAAAACTGTCAAAATAAAAACCTTAAAACAACTTAAAACTGAAAAAATAGTTAACACAAAATTTCATTTTATGACAGTGTTTTCATGAAACTTTTTAACTTTATATCATACAAATGACATCTGAAAACTATATAACTTTACAAGAAAGTGCATTTAAAGTAAATTTTTGAGCAAATTATTGTTGCTACTGTGTTGTAGCTCCTGTTGCATAAAAATTATGGTACATATGAAATGGCAAACCTGTCCATCTAATTTATTCATTGTGACAGAAACGTAGTCAAGACCAAACTTCTGCCGAAAAAAGCTGGCATAGAGATCTGCATTTTTTGTCAGCGATAGTTCCAGTTCTGATAACTGATTGCAAAAATCAGTGACTGTATTGATCAATTGATCGGAATCCAGATTTTCGTATTCTGCTAGTTTGGAATCCAACCAGCATAAAGCATCTTCCTGAAATTGATCATGTACAAAATGTGTGCTAAGCTTAATTAAATATATTTTTCGTATTTAAAAACAAGTATTTAATGGCAGTAGACCGTTTATTGTTTCATAGCGTACAATTTTGCCCACCATGAGTATGCAATGCTCCTCTAAATGCCAGTTCTGTGACAATCACTGCATCTATGTCGTTTTGAGTCTGGAATGACCATTGTACCTATATTACGTTCCTATGTTGTGGCTCTATCTTAACGGTTGATCCAGGCATATGTGACTTGTTATTTGAAGTCACATATACATCGGTTGCATGTAATTGCTGTTGTAATTGTAACAGTATGTGCTCAAAACGTAGCAAATCAGCAGTGAAAAAATTGAGAGCAAATATGTCTATAACGGTGATCTATGTAATAATTGTTGTAGCCTACCTCCAGTTTTCCTTGCATGCGAACTACCCAATGTTGTTTGAGATCATAGTTGCACCAATTCCAAACAGGTAACCGGCAGATATCTACCAATATTCTGAAATTGTGAAATTAAATTTATATGAAAGCTGTGATATAAAACATCAAAATGGGGCTCTGATGTTAGAAAAGTCAACCAAAGCAAATGCAAAAGCAGAGCGAGCAAAAAACATTATTGTCAGTTTCTACCAAAGAAATATCAAGTATTTCCTGCTGTGATTTCAAATCTATAAACAATTTAAGCAACAACTAACAAGGTATTTTTCTCTAAATTATTTAATTAAATTTAGGTAGTATTTAAACTAAGGTAGAACGTCAAGGGGCCTGTTGCATAAAACATTCTATAGGTGAAATAGGTGCAATAGGTCGATAGCTATTAACCATTTGCGTTGCATAAAACGATAGGTAAACAGTCAACAGTCGATAGGTTCAATAGGGAATCTTCATCACTAGTTCGATAGGTATTTTGCGATAGGTCCGATAGGCGGTCGTTGCAAAGAGAGCCTATCGCCTATTGCACCTATTGAACGTTATCCCAAATGTAACGATAGGTGTGCAGGGTACCTATCCTTCTTAAATTGTACAAAAGGTACCTGCAAATATTTTGGCACTATAAAAGAACAAGGACGTTTCTATTCACACGCAAAAAATTGTTCCAATTGCTTTCGTGAATGTTGAGTTTTAAATGAAACCTTTTCAAATAGGAAATTTGGTAAGTCACATTAATTAACAAAAAAAATCAACCAAATCATTATTTTCAGTTGTCTAGAATAAAAAAAATGGTATTTTGCTCTTCTGTGTTGTTTAAAATAATTAAAAATTACTATTTTAGACATAGTTTCTTCACAAGTTACAAAATTTCTCAAACCAAAAGATGCAAAATGTGTATCTACATGCAGCGTTTTTATATAATTCTTTTAAAAACATTAGGTATGACATCTACACGTTCAGTATTAAGCACAAAATTACCAATAGTATTACTCAAGCTTAACATAGGTGTGTGCGTGTATGCATATGCAACCTATTGAACTTCACCTATTGCACCTATTGAATTTACGCCTTTGACAATAGGTGTTTTATGCAACGCAGTTCGATAGGCCCTATTGCCTATTGGACCAATCGCACCTATCGCCTATTGCACCTATCACTGTTGATTCTATGCAACCTGCAAACTAAGTCGGTCTCTAGATTACTGATTAAAAATAGTGCATGTTTAACACTTTTGTACTGCCACAGCAACCAGACTAGACGTGAGAGTTTTTTTACGCGCTTCCCTATGCATAATTTTGTGCAGAAACGGCTGACCTCAAGATTATTTCAAAGATGCATGCTCATTCATAGCAATGAGTCCAGTCCGAAATGACTTAAGGGGGTAGTGTCGCAAAGCAGTCAAATTTGTGCTACTGTAAAGCTTGTTTAGTGAAATGTTGGAAATAGTTCTTTCTTTATTGTAAAAATTTATCCAAGGGCACGTGTTTTTGCCAACTTTCAGCAAAATTGGTGCCGCATATGATTTGCAATGATGTCGCAAAGTCGGAAAAATGACGTTTTGAAAACCTATTCACATTCCATATTTTCGTCACATTTAGGTATCAATTATTCTGTTTAGTTGTTTACATACATTGAAGGAAAATATGTTTTAGTTTAGGCACACAAAATTTAGTGCAATTTGTTTGAGTGGTGGCGGAGCAATACCTGTTTGAACTGTGAAACTGTGCGGAAACTGTGAAGTACTCATAGCAATAATGATAAATTGTGAAAAATCTGGACGCGTATTTTAAAATCGAAAGAAAAACGTACCTTCAGTTTTCTTTTTTTTATTTGTCGCAAAAAATTGTGCGTCTACACGTTATGTGTACTCTACAAGCTGGCCAATCTGATATCTGGCTTGATTTGTCGACTTTTTATGTCCCCATTGTGTGATGTTGGCTTACTAATGGCGATTGGTCCAAAATATTTGTCGATATTGGTATTATGGTGTCTGGCAGTAATTATTTGACACCATACAGCGTTGGACTAGCTTCTCATTGAACGTACTATTTCAAAGCAAAAAGCTCACTTTTCACAACCTATGAGCAAAACTGCTTTCGCGACACTACCCCCTTAACTGCATCCATAAAAAGTGGTATGAACCGTTTAATAGTTTCAATTAAATAAAAAGAAAAACTTATACAGATATTTTTGCATCCTTACGCCGTAAAATCATCAAATGTTTGTAATTTGTTGTCTTTTGCTGGTGGAAAAAACCATGTTCGACGGAACACACCATTGAGCACGCAGTCGACATAAGCCGTTGCTGTCATCCATAGAAAATCTATCTAAAATACACCGATATTTCGAGTAATCGTATATATTAATCAATTTTGAACACAGCTGAAATTTTACTCATCCTCTGGAGTCTGGATCCTGATTCAATAAACTCACAGTTGTAAGCTTGCTGCTTGTTTCGTAATGAATACCCGTAACATTTCATTACGAATCACCTGATTTTGTAGCCAAATTTGTCACAAAGTTGCGAATGTGAGTTTATCGAAACAGGTCCTTCGGTCAACCAATCTATGTACTCGGTAAAAGTACGTTGAATTCAAGGGTAGTAGGTAGAAGCTTTTTAATTATCATGTCAATGACAATAATTTAGTATAAGTGACAATCAATATTAATGATGTGTTGATGAGTTACTGATGTATATAAGTCAGGTTTATGCTGTATTTAAGTATATAAGTCAGGTTTATGCTGTATAAAGACAGCACAGCAGACTTATCAATCATTCGAATGCGACTTATTAGACTTCTAATTAACTCACAAGGTATACCTCAGCATTGGAAACACTGGTAGCATTTGGTTTGAAAACTGTCTGTTGTTGTTGTTGTTGTTGTTGCTGGCGTGGAAAAGATGGGCTGACGCGCAGAGCTGTTTGCACCAAATCAATGGCTGTTCCAATTGACTCAGAATCAAGCACATGGGATGAGACCGGAAAATGACAATTACCCGAGGCCCAGTTTAACATCACGCCTAGATTTCTGAAAGAAAACATTGGTGGTGTAAATAAAGTGTTTTTTATGTATGAAATCGGATGTCAGGTCAGAGTATAGCTTCCAACGCGTTTTTGCTTATAGTTAGTAATTTTGGGCATATAATAATAAATGTAAATAGTGTATTATTGTTGCTGAATAAATTGCTATTTTTTAACACAAGGAAAAAGCAAAACAAAGCAAACGCCAACTAGTAAAAATCAAAGAATTGATAAACACATAATGCTGTCCCATGTAACATTTTATACCAAAAAACGTAAAAATAATATATACTAAGAAAGAGCTTACACAATATTCCTAGTGAGCCAGGAAATATTATTAGAAGTACAGAATTGCTCCAAAACTACGTCGCACTGTACGTCCAGGTTGCCGTTGTACAATTGATGTTCACGCTAGAATAGAATTTCACCATAATTATTTATTTATACTATTAATACAAGAGTTTTGTGATCGCCTGACATGAACATTTTTATGCAATTTTTTTACAATCAAGCATTGCGGTGAAATATTCAGATTGATCCATATGATGTTTTATTATTTTATTTGGTTGTGGTAATCTGGTCACATTTTCACAGAAGAAGAAAAAGCGAAAGCGCTGTTTGCTAATTATGCGGGAAAATGTTACTTCCGGAATGTTATTTGGTCTCCGTGCAGTTCCTTGTGATATACAAAATGTTGTACTTATAAATGTTTCCTCACTATTTTCGAATCTGACCGTTGTTTGTTTTTTATTCGGGAATGGCACTTTAAGTTGGACTCAGATAAATTCAAAATTCGGGTTTTTTTCAAATACACACACACACACTTGAGCTGCCATGGCGCCATGGGCATGAAAATTGTGCATGACCGTGATCAAATCCCCGATGGTGGCATACTCACACTCTGGACCCTCTGATTCAATTGACGGACTCTGCAACAAAAAATGAAAGTGAAGCAAACCTAATTTATTCTCATGATATATTGGTACAATGGCTAGCAGTCGCAGAGCTGACGTTTTTCTAATAAAATTTACTAATATCAAAGGTAATAATGTGTGTTAACAGTAACAATAATGTGTGTTATTGCTTAAAGTGTTCTGATGGATATGTACATAGCATGAGATAAAACTAAAACTTTCATGACTTTCTAGCAAATTTAGCAGCAGAAACACATTTAAACAACAATAAACAGAACTAAATCAACAAAACATAAAGACAATATGTAACAATCGCTACTAGAAATGTAACTACATACTAACTAGTGCCGCAAAATAATTTAAGATATTTCAATTCCAATTTTTATGCTGGGACATACCGCACTAGGAAATAAACGCATCCTGAGTCGTATTGCTCCGTGCTGCATCGTGCCACTGCCAGAGAAGGAATGCTTGCGTCGTATCATCAACGGAATCCAAACGTCTTTCCATTTTGTCATTGGAATGTCCTGAAACATAGTATAGAACTATACAAAATGCTTTATATAACATTCTTGGCGTTCTCGTCCGTGTTCGTAGAAATAGCTGTATATAAGTATATAACAACAAACTCTTGTAGGACTATAATCCTCCAAGCCAAGTGTCAGTTTTAGTGACCAGCTCGAGTGCAAAGATATAAAATGCAAAGTAAGCTTGTGACAAGCCCAATGTAAAGGTAGTTGACATTTGGCATTCCACTGAGTCGAAGGATTAAGTTATGAAATTTAACTATCAACTCACCTTAAGCGATATCATTGCAACACCAACACTGTCATGATTTTCATCTCCGACTGTCAATGTGTTGCTTCCGTGAAATTTGGACATTATGCTAGAAGCACAGAACAATCGACTCACTTATATTAATGATCAACAAACATTTATCGATGAATGAACAAAGAATTGTTTAACAATTGCGTAAAATACACCTAGAACTACACAAATACATAAAAACAAATGGAGTGAATAAGTAACAAATGAACAAACTTACAATAACATAATTTATCAATTTTCATATTGTCAGACTCAGATAGCGTTTCACCTTTTTGTCCGTGAGAAAAGTGACGGAGAGGAGGGTTGCTTTGCCATGTTGTTGAGGGAACCAGAAGGGGCACTGAAGTAACTGCGGGGGATGTCGTTGTTGGTGGACCAGAGGGACAAAAACAACTGCTCGTGGCGAGGATCACAGGTGGGGCTAAAGAACAATATAAAAAATTATAATAAAAACAAATAAAAAGTGTTAAACAATATATGTAAAAATAAGATTTATTGCCAAAATTTGATAAAAAGGTATCCAATAGACAAATAAATATAAATTAATTATGACGACAAACAGTGCGTATAAGCACGTAAAAAATGATATGATGTGCAGAAATAGACAGTATGATCACTTTAGGTTTGTGAAAATAAAAAACTGTAATGTTAGGTTTGAAAAAACAGCTTATTTTATTGTGGTTTCAAAATATTACATTCTGAATTCTTCGTTCCAGCTAGGATCAACCCCTGCAGGATTCAGCGAACATCTTGTCGTATATGTATCTGAAAATAAAAAAGTCAATAAAAAAGTCAAAAAGCCATTCGTTTACGAACACATACTGGAAGTAGCTTCTTCACCTATTTTAGCTAACGTCAGTATGATTTGATACTGCAGATTTTATAAAACCAAAGTAACTGATAAAGGGCTCCACTTTTAAACTGAAAATGACTGCCTGGCCTTATACAATTAATACGTTTAAGGTGGTAGTGTCGCCAAAGCAGTTTTGCTCATAGGCTGCAAAATGAAAACTTTTTGCTTTGAAATTGTACGTTCACTGAGAAACTAGTAAAATGCCATATGGTGTCAAATAAATACTACCAGACACTAGACTACCAATATCTACCAATATTTTTAACCAATCACCATTTGTGAGCTAGACATCACACAATAGAGACATAAAAGTTCAAAAAATCAAGCCAGATATCAGATTGGCCAGCTTGTGAAGTACATATAATGTTTTGACGCACAATTTTTTGCCACAAATAAGAAAAATGAAAAATAAAGGTTCGTTTTTCTTTTGATTTCGAAATAAGTGTCTAAATTTTTTACAATTTATCGTTATTCCTGTGAGTACAGTACTGGTCAAAAGTAGATATAACTGCCCGCTGCGGGCACCCAAAGTGCCCGGCAAGCGGGCAGTGCACGCGTGCAGAGCGGGCAGCAATTATTATTTATTTAATTGCTTTTGGGTAACATTAACTTCCAGAATATAGCGGGCAGACCGGGCACCCTAGCTACCAACTATTTATTTAGTTCAATATTTCTAGTTTTCATTTGTGGTCAAAGTCGGGACCAAGTGACTGTTGCTGTTTGTTTAACAGCGGGGGGGGGGGGGGTATAGAAAACCCCCGAAATCATTGATTGTGGTACAGTGGTAAGGGCAAGCAAACTTTTTCTCAAACAAAACCTGTGGTGGCTCCTCTTCCCAATTTTTATAAGTCTGTTTTCCAAGTATGTCTTATTAAAAACTATCACAAACGCAAACACTTATGAGTGCAATAAAACCAATAAAACACTAATTTGTGCCTCATAGTTAACACGTTGCATTCAATCATACCTACCTTTTACATAACCTAATGCAATTCCGTAATTCATTTACGAAAGACAAGTTTGTAAGAATGGAAGGTGAAGCCACTCAACTCAGTTGTCATAAAAAAGGTTAAAGTAAATGTTGCATTCGTTTGTTGAATTAAGACTATGTCCTTATTAATGAGCCTATTTTCATTTCAACTATTATTTTATTATCCAGCAAAGTGACTTGTAAACTTTATTACGCTAGACTTTAGTGCTGACATGCATGAGCAGCCGAGTTAATTATGGGGGATGAGCCGTTAACCGGAAGAAAAAGGACGGGTGCTTAGTCCAATTTTAGCTGAAAATTATTTTGGTTTGAATAACCGGTCTAAATAGTGAATGTCCACTCTTGTTCATATAAATTTATAATTGTGAAAAAGTCAAGCTCCCCCCATCCACACCCATGTGTGAATTAATGACTATCAAAAAGTCAACTGTCGTTTGGTCCCGACTTTGCCACAAATGAAAACTAGAAATATTGAACTGAATAAATAGTTGGTAGCTAGGGTGCCCGGCCTGCCCGATATATTCTGGAAGTTAATGTTGCCCGAAAGCAATTAAATAAATAATAATTGCTGCCCGCTTTACAAGCGCTTTGCATTTATATCTACTTTTGACCAGTACTGTACTTCACAGGTTACGCACAGTTTCACAGTTCAAACAGGCATTACTCCACAACCACTCCATCAATTTGCACTAAACTTTGTGTGCATAAACTAGAGCATATGTGCTTTTACTTTGTGTAAAGAATCAAAACAAAAATTTTTGAATTGTGACGAAGTTATCGAATGTGAATAGGTTTTCAAAACGTCAATTTTCCGACTTTGCGACTTCACTGCTAACTGTATGCTGCATCAATTTTGCTGAAACTTGGCAAAATAGTTTGCCTTAAAACATATTTTTAGAATATGTAAAGACCAATGCCTATCTTTCACTGAAAAAGTTTTATAGTCGCACAAAATCGACTGCTTTCGCGACACTACCCCCTTAAGTACGTATTTCTAATATATTATTAAGCGTGTTTGTGAATTTTGAAATTTTGAATTAATTTAATGTAAAATTAACAAGATAAGATGTTATTCGAGTTCAAAATTTGTGTATAACCGCACCAACATCCTCCGTGAGTGTTAGGACGCTTGCTTTTCGAAAACTCATTGGACTTCGATTTCCGAACCGCCCCAGCTTCAGTACGGCGTATGGATTCTTGGCTAGAACAAACATATACATATATTAATAACTAAAATATATGAAACATAAATTACATAAACTCATGTTTTCAGTTATAATGACTTTCAATATACAATATACAATATGCAATAATTATTATTATTATAATTATTATTATTACAAGTCTAGTGAGTCTAGTTTAGACTAGTTCGACCATACCGTATTTGTCTTAGTCAAGTCTATTTTATGTTACATTCAATTAAAAGTGTGCAAAAATTTCTCAAATTTTTGACTAAATTCAACTGTTTTGGGATTTGATCACCCATGGTGTGATCTGTACGATCAGCTACTTTAAGAAAACTTTTTAGGGGCCATAACCTTTGATACGGTAGTGGTACAATAATAATTTTAACTTCGTTTGATAGGAAGTTCTTAGAGCTTTCGAATGATTGGCACATCACCCTGTTGACGTAACGTTTAGCGTACGTCAAAATTTAGAAAGTAAAATCTGAACTTATTTTCTGGAAGTTGCGCCATCATATTTTATGTCATTTGAAAGCGCTAAAAATTGTCTTTTCAATGACATAAATTTCATCTTTCTACGATGTTCGAAGCCTAAGTTATGACCATTTTTGTGGTTAACCTCCAGAAATAGCTAACTACAAATGGCCTGTCGCGGAGGATTCTGCGGGGAAAAAATAACTCCATTTTACGTCCTTTTAAACTCAAAGTCACCGCATAGCAGTGTATTATGAAGCATTAACGCTTCTTTTAGACATTTTGATAAAATAGATGGGAAGTACCGCCTTTCCAGTAACAACGTTTAAACGTTGCTAGTAGCAACAGACAAATAACCCCATTTTACGTTGCGTATAACTTTGGAACCAAGCCACTGCACGAGATTTGAAAGCTAAACGTCGTAATGCGACACATGGTGCTAACTGATACTTCAATGTGGAGTTGAGAGTTTCATTATCATTATGAATAGGATAGTATAAGTATATTAATTACAAGTCTAGTGCGTCTAGTTTAGACTATGTAGTTAGACTACAGTACCGATCAAAATTAACCTTCGTTGCTGCCGGCTGCAGCAGCAGGACGGCAGCAACAACTGCCCCTAGTTGTTGTCATTATTCGGCTAATGAGTGACACTATGGCCAAACAGGTGATTTACTTTTGACATTTGACCTCAGCCACAATTCTTAGTATAATCGGATATACGTACGTGCCTTTGCATGTAGGACTGCTGGTCAGCAAGCTTCGGCGGGCCAGAAAGTTTGTAGTGAAGTAAAAATTTGATTTCACACAGCTGACTGGCCAAATTTTGAGGCTTTTACATATGTTTGGGGGGACGACATATTTTTTGCATTGACCTGATTTTGATCGTTGAGCTAAAAACGGATTAAAATGTAGTTGGTATCAAAGGGTGAATTTCAAACGTAAATATTAAAATATGTTAAATTCACATAAATTTCAACTTTAAGGAAATGCCACCCCTTGTCTATAGTCCGAACTCCGAACATCGCTCACTTTTACGGCTCCCGAAATTTTGTTAAAATTCGTGTTATGTTTAATTACATATTGATTATTAATTACTTTGATGCAACAGTCCAAGTTAAATTTGCAGAATATCATTACATTAGTAAACATGGAGTTCAGTGATTATTCTTTACTTAACAATTGCCGTCCAAGTTCCAACTGCCGAAAGCTGCTGATTGAAATTTTGCAGTTCCAATGGCTGCAATAGGGAACGTTTTGTGGGAAGTTGGTAAATTAAGAATTTACACTCTCGCTGGCCCAATGGCCACAGGTTTACAATGGCCTCTGGCCAATTTACTTGAATGTGTGTATATGCATGATGCTTACTAAATACTTTTGCCTAAAACTCCAAATAATGAGTGATGTTCAGACTACAGGTAAGGGGGTGGCGTTTTCTCAAAATTGAAATTTATTGAATTTAACAAATTTTAATACTTACGTTTGAAATTCACCCTTTGATACTAGCTGCATTTTAATCAGTTTTCAGCTCAACGATCCAAATCTGGTCAATGCAAAAAATATGTCGTCCCCTCCAAACGTATGTAAAAGCCCAAAAATTTGGCCAGTCAGCTGTGTGAAAAGCAAATTTTTACTTCACTACAAACTTTCTGGCCCGCCGAAGCTTGCTGACCAGCAGTCCTACATGCAAAGGCACGTACGTATATCCGATTATACTAAGAATTGTGGCTGAGGTCAAATGTCAAAAGTAAATCACCTGTTTGGCCATAGTGTCACTCATTAGCCGAATAATGACAACAACTAGGGGCAGTTGTTGCTGCCGTCCTGCTGCTGCAGCCGGCAGCAACGAAGGTTAATTTTGATCGGTACTGTATATCGTAGTTATGTTAGTTTAGTCTGCTTTATGTTACATTATTAAAAAATCAACAACAATTTTTCAAATTTTTGCCTAAATTCAATTGCTCAGAAACTTGATCACCCATGGTGTGATCTGTACGATCAGCTACTTTTATGAAAACTTTGAGGGGCCATAACTTTTAATACGGTAGTGGTACAATAATAACTTTAACGTCATTTGTGAGGAAATGGTTAGAGCTTTCAAATGATGGGTCACATGACCCTGTGACGTGGCCTTTAGCGTACGTCCAAACTTAGAAAGTGAAATTTGGACTTATTTTCAGGAAGTTGCTGCATCATGTGATATGTCATTCGAAAGGGCTAAAAATTGTCTATCCAATGACACAATTTTCATCTTTCTACGATGTTCTTAGCCTAAGCTGTGGCCATTGTTGTGATTAATCTCCAGAAATAACTAACTACAAATGGCCTGTCGCGGAGGATTCTGCGGAGGAAAAATAACTCCATTTTACGCCCTTTTAAACTCAAAGTCACAGGTTAGTAGTGTAGTATGAAGCATTAACGCCTCTTTTAGACATTTTGATGAAACAGAGGCTAAGTACCGCGTTTTCAGTAAAAAAGTTTAAACGTTGTTCTTAGCAACATACAAATAACTCCATTTTACGCTGCGTATAACTTTGGAACCAAGCGACTGCCCTAGATTCGAAAGCTGAACGTTATAATGCCACACATGGTTCTAACTGATACTTTAATGTGGAGTTGAGAGTTTCATTATCATTATGAATAGGATAGTATAAAGTATATTAATTACAAATCTAGTGCGTCGGGTATGTTAGGAATCTATGTACTTGAAGCAAATACGCGGATCACAAAAAGGACAAAAAAATTTGAGAAAAATTCTGATAAAGAAATGCCTTAGATCTATACGCAAGTATGTGATCGAAATGCAATACTTTCGTGACTCTAAAAAAACCCAAGTTAAAAATTTGAAAAAACTACCCCCGGCTGGACTCGAACCAGAGACCAGAGGGGTGAAACTCCTCGATGCTAACCACTACACCACGGGGATTACGACATTGGTAAGTTAAAATCAGTTTAAGTTATTTTGTGTGTTTTATTTAACACTATGGACTGGTTCCAAAAATTAATTTTATTTCGATCCTAGAATTAAGCTTAGGAGTTAACCGAAAAATGATAAGCGGGTTATGAGTTTTCGTTTGCTATATTTGAAACTGGGTTTGGTACATTAAAAACTGGATTATTATATTTATCATCATGCTTAGGATAGTTTATATCCTATTAATTTCCTATTAATTATATCCTATTAATTATATCCTATTAATTATTATTACAAGTCTAGTGGGTCTAGTTTAGATTAGTTCGACCAGATCAGACTTATTCAAGCGAGTCTGTTTTATTTTACATTTTAAAATTTGCAGAAAATTTCAAAATTTTGGCCCAAATGCATTTCCATGGAGATTTGATCCCATATGGTGTGATCTGTATAGTCAGCCCTTCTTAGTAAAAGTTTTCGGGGGGGCATAACTTTTGATACAGTGGTGGTACAGTAATAGTTTAAGCGTCATTCGTCACCAAATTAATAAAGCTTTCAAATGATGGGTCACATGACCCTGTGAAGTAACGTTGTATGGACGCCATATTTTTTCATTTCGATTTTAAACCCATTTTCAAAAAGTGGCGCAGTCATGTGACATTTCATTGGAAAGCGCTAAAAATTGTCTATCCAGTGATATCATTCTTATGTTTTTGCGACGTTCGTAGCAAAAGTTATTTCAGTTTTTCTGGTTAATTTTCAAAATTGACTAACTACTAAAGTGGTCTGTCGCGGAGGATTTGCGGAGTAAAAATAACTCCAATTTACGTTCCTTAAAAATCATACAGACTGTAAATTACAAAAATAAAAAGTAATGGCGCTTCTTATTGACTGTTGGATGAAGCCGATACTATGCATTGGGTGGTTTTTATTATTAATGTATTAAACGTTGCTTATAGCAACCAACAAATAACTACGTCTTACGTGGCGTATAACTTGAGAACCTGGAGGCTGCACGCTAATCGAAAGGTAAACGTCTAGATAGCACATCTGGTACGATCAGATTCAGGGTACAGCTAGTCGATGCTTCCATTATCATTATTAATAGGATAGTATATATATATATATATATATATATATATATATATATATATATATATATATATATATATATATATATATATATATATATATATATATATATATATATATATATATATATATATATTAATTATATAGTCAATCTATAAGCTATACAAGCTAAATGGAATGGAAATTTATATCAAACCTTAATGTTCTTCCGATACCTAGTTAATGTCGCCGTAAGTTTAAACGTTCGTTTAAAGTTGTCGTAAGTTTCAGCACACTCACCAGTCACTGACAAATCTCTAGCTTCTATGACATGCACGTGCAAATTCAGGGCAGGCTAAAACAAATGAAAGAACAACCATCCAACGATGAAAGAACAATCCAACGAACGAACTTCCATAAGACAAAGAGATAGTAGAATTCAATGTGCACTGTGATAGACTCACAATATACTCACAGTCACATATAACTTTACACATGTGACTGGCTAAGGTCTTATGTAATTAGTTATTCCTTAATTCGGCTGAAAAATAGTAAAAGTACAGTATTTTCGGTAAACTAAAGTACATATTAAATAGGACAAACTACTAAATAAAATCATTGTCGTAAATTGAACTATGATTGTAAAAACATTAACGCACTCTGTTCTTTTCTTCTTTTGCCAGTAGCTTGTCATGGGTTCTTTGATCCATATTAAGTACCTGAAACAAGTTCCATACAATTAGCACCACAAAACAAAAAATACATATACAAATTGTAATGAATATCCCAGAAAAAGCCCAGAACTAATCACTAAAGTACCTTCTGAAAAATCTTCGAAGCTGTCCGTGGTATTCCTTGCCCTACCATGGCGACTAGATAACACGAGAGCTCTAGCGACAACTGTTAAAGTAAACTGACTTGGATATAAATCAATTCTGATATCACACGCATGCTACAAAAAGAACAGCCATGTTTTTTCAGTATCTTAGTAAGAAAACTAACTTAACCCCTACAGCAAACAACCTGTGGCTTATCAGTTGACCCGGAATTGCAAGACAAGAATTATTATTAACCAAAACAATTTAATTTAATAAGAAAAGTTGTGCTAATAAAATTAAAATCACCTGTTTCACGTGGGTGAGCAAGTCCGAAGGTTGACAGCCCACTCTACGATCCGGAACTGACGACACGATACTTCGCAAAATCAGACGGTACACACAGTCTGGCATTGGCTTAGTGTCCGTCATTATTCACTGTGTTATTTGATAGATTAATAATTAATAATTAATTAGTAGTTAAGGTACATAACTCGAGAGTTTATCAAGTGCATGACCCGTGAGTTTACCCGTGTCTATATTTGTCGGCTGCGCTGTTTTCCTTTACATTAATTAACTAAATATAATTTAAATCAGTTGAATCAATAATTTAATGATTTTTCAATTTATTTACCAATTAAGGGGGTAATTGCGTTTTTAGGTGTTTTTTAAACTACCATAACTGCACTTAACCTCAACAAAAACTAGAGCGGTCTTTTTTACATTTTTTTACACCTTCTAGCTTTAAAAAACCTATATTTAAACCAGATTATCTTTTGCAATTTTACTGCTGCAATCATTTGAATACACCCCATCAGCGGTTTTTTTGACTAATTTTTGCGCCACAGTTATGAAACTCAAGGTCAGCCAACAACTACTAAACTTTTTGCAGTTATGCACTAACATAATATCCCCACCCGCTTTTTTATATAGTTGATAAGTCGTTTCTACGTTGAGAAAATGACATTTTCGTGCAAAAATCACGTAATTTGACTTTTCTCTAAAATTTTCAAAAGCCAATAACACCGACTCTACAAACTATTTTTAGAAAAGGAAAAAAACGGGTGGGGATATTTTCCTAAAGATAATGTGGTTAAAGTTTCGAAGCCGTAGTCCGTTTTCAGCTTGAGTTCTGTGAGCGCAAAAATTACACTGGAATGTCAAAAACCACGAAAACGACATTACCCCCTTAAGATAACATTTTATTAATTAAAATGTATTTAATGTTCTTATAGGTAAGGTTGACTGAAAAATCATTTAACTTAAGAATTAAGATTTAATTATTGAGACAATGTAAAACCGCTTTTTATCACAAAATGTGGAAAAAGAAAAATAAAATCAATCAATATTGAAGACTGCTTCACAAAGAATTTTGTACCACTTTACACTTGTTGGCTTTCATGAAAAATAATACAGATCATTTGCTGTCATAAAAATTTATTTATGAATACACAAAACCTTGGTTTACTGCCAAAAACACCGGTGATTTTGCCTCCTCTAAAAAAGTTAACAAAATGCTGACTCATGTTTGCAGTATGACTGTACAGTGTACAGTATAGCCATTTCGTGAAACATTAGTCGTTAGTTAAAATTGGCACTGTCACATATTTTTATGACATAAATTCGCCGGCTTTATTTTTTGTTCAATGTTTCATGAATTGTCTAAATTGTCATATAAAGACTTATTGCAGAATATCATGTAAGCTAGAATTCTATGAATACTTCATGATGTTTACTTAGAGTGACTAGAGTAAGTACTGAGTAAGACTGAGTGACTACTTTGCACAAAACACGAAAAACAAAAGTGTTTCAAAAATTAGGTACCTACACTAACCACTTCTATATGTAGTGAGGCCTACTATTATTCGTGACCTAAATATTACTTGTACCGTTTGCTAATTAATTGATATTTACAATTTCGTTATGCGAGAAAGCAATCGTTTAAAAACTGCATAATTAGCAGTTTTGATTATTTTTGAGTATTTCTTTATTTATTGCAAATGATATTGTAGTTACAATTGGACAATGATATAGACCTATGTACTAACAAACAAGCAAACAGACAAACAAAATAAGAAAGTAACACCAGGACAAAAAATATGCACTGTCTTGGAGAAATAACTTTTTAAATGACATTTCGACATAAAACAGCATGACAAAACCTACAGGCAATGTCTGTTAACTGACTAAAACGTGAAATACCTAGTCAGATTACTGCATTCAAATAAAAAGTTCGGGCCAAAAAAGTCTGACCAGTCTGTTTACATTTGATTTCAGATTTATTTGCAAAAGAGATTGCACCAAAGGGTACTAATGATATTTCTGAGAACGATAAGACGTTCAAATTGCGTCATATGACTGCTTGTGCGTATACGTTTCAACATGGGTCGGTCATAGACTGAAATTCATGTATCCATGCAACGATTTTGCGACGGCGCAGCCTACTTAGTCAAAATGTAACGTGTGTTTAAACAAGCACTGGTAAATATTGATGTGGAGTTATGCATTCCTTGAAAAAGTGCCCAGAAATTTTCGAAAAAATGCAAAAAAGAAAGCAACTTTGGAGGAAAACGAAAATAAATAAAGTAAAAAAGAAGAAAATGAAATAAACTTGAAAGAAAATTAACGAAATGAGAAAAACGAGAAATTTTTAGAAGAAACGCAATTGGGGGGGGGGGGGCATATGTATTGTTAGTTAATTGTGCGCGCAGTCTGTGGGACTAATTAATGTCTCCCTAGTTAAATATTTTTAGCGTGGCTAGCTAAACATTTTTGGCGCGTGTGGAACTTATCACATTATAAGAAAATGCAAAAAAGTTCTAGCAAAAAATAGAATGAAAGAAAGCGATGAAAAAAGCCCCAAAAACATTTCAAAAGGAGCAATTTGTTGTTGTCTTAATTATGCTTTAATTTTCTGCAGCTCTGCACCAACTGAAGTTTTTTGTAAAAGATTTGAAAAACAGTGAATTCACGAACTCTCAGAAGAAATGCGAAAACAGAATCAAAGTATTATGCCAACTTAGGATTACAATTTTAGTTTCACAAAAAAACAGTGCTAAAAACTGACGCGAACTGCGCTATGTATATGGATTAAGAATTATGACAAGTCTGGAATTCGCAACCTAACACAAATTCACAGCACCAAATTTTTCAAAACTGGTCAACTAACTGATGTTGGTGTCCAATTAACTTTAAGTAACTCTGAATTAATCTTGAGTTGTGCGTTTCAGTCAACTAAAAATTTATCACAACTTCAACACATTTGTGCTAGACCATTCGCGTTGGTTTTTGGCACTATTTTTAAACAAAATGTTGTTAAGCGGTTTACGAAATACTCGTAAATTATGCTCAATTTCTAATTTACCAAAACGCATCAACCAAAAACGCCCACACCCCACACACACAGAAAAAAACCACACAAAAAAAACAATAAACCACAAACGATTAAAAAAAAGATAATCTCTACAAATAAACACCCCCAAAAACACCACAATAACAACCACTAACAAAACCAAAAAAAAACAAACAAAAACAGCTCAAGCTCAAAGCTCAATCTCGAGCAAATCGTTTAGAAACAGTAACGGCAGCAAAATGTGCAAATTGCCTAGAAACATGGAGAAAACGGCAGCAAAACGTTCAGAAACAGCAAAAAAATGTTGCGCAAATCATTTAGAATCATTGGGAAAACGGCCAGAAACGTTTGAATTGCGGACACAGAATCTAACAGATCACTATTTTATGCTATTTCCGGAATGTTTTTAAGTAACTAGCGAAATATTATGGAGGCAAAATGTTGCGCAAATAGTTTAGAAGCATTGAGGTGACCGCAGCAAATCGTCAGACTCATTGTGGAAACGACAGGAAAATGTAGTAAACACGTTTAGATTGCGAAATACAAAACGTTTAGATACATTGTGAAAACCAAATTCTACTCGAACCACTCAGCCTTCTCATGCTCTTTCCGGAATGTTTTTAGTAACTTTTGAAATATTTTGTTGTCAGTCCACATTATTTCTAAACGATTTGTGCGACATTTTGAAGCCGTTTCCGCTATGTATTTGCAAGATTGGACAATATTTTGCTGCCGCTTCCGCAATGTTTCTAAACAATTTGTGCAACACTTTGCCACCGTTTCCGCCGCATTTCTAAACGATTTGCGCAGCATTTTGCTGCCAGATGTTGCGAAAATCCTTTGAAAACATTGCAGGAACTACAAACAAAATGTTGAGCGATGTAGCAAAATGTAGCGTAAATTGCATAGAAACATTGCAAACACACAATATAAAAATTTGCGCAAATCGTTTAGAAACATTGCGGATACAGCAGCAAAATGTAAATGGTTCAGGATCATTGTGGAAACAACACGAACTTTTCACAAATAACATAGCGAACATAGAACATAGCAAACATAGCGAAAACGGCAGCCAAATGTTGCTGAAAGCTTTTAGATACATTGCCGGAACGACCGCAAAATGTTGCACAAATTGTTTAGAAACATTGCGGAAACGGCAGCAAAATGTTGCGCAAATCGGTTAGAAACATTGTTCTACCAGAATCGCTTAGCATTTTCATTCTCTTCCGGAATGTTTTTAAGCAGCTTGCGAAATATTTCGTTTTCTACAATGTTTCTGAATGCTGCTGCATTTTGTCTTAACAATTTGTGCAACATTTGTATGCTGTGTCCAAATTGTTTCTAAACTACTTGCGCAACATTTTCTGCCATTCCGCAATGTTTTCAGGCAATTTGTGCAACTTTTTGGTGCTGTTTCCGCATTATGTCTAAACGATTTGACAACATTTTGCTGCCGTTTCTGCAGTGTTTCTAAATAAATTGCGCAATATTAATTGTGCTACCGTTTACTCAATGTTTCAAACCGATTTTAGGAATGTTTGTGTGCCATTTCTAAATGTTTATAAATGGCGCAACATTTTGCTGCCGTTTCCGCAACGTTTCTATAACATTTTGTGAAAAATTTTTTGTCAGTCTCCCAATGATTCTTAACGACTTACGCAACATTTTCTGCTATTTCCTTAATGTTTCTAACCGTTCTGCGCTACATTTTGCTGCGTTTCCGTAATGTTTCTGTTCACAAAGCGTTTTAACAATTTGTGCTGCATTTTGCTGCAAGATACTGCGCAAATCTTTTGAAAACATTGCCGGAACTACAAATGAAAATGCGCAAATCGTTGTTTAGAAACACTGCGAAAAATTCGGCAAAATGTTGCGTAAATTTCTTAGAAACATGGCGAAAACGACAAAAATAGTACCGTAAATTGTTTAGAAACATTGCGGAAACGACCGCAAAATGTTGCACAAATCGTTTAAAAACGATCTGGGAGAACGACAGATAAATGTAGCGCAAATGTATATAGATTGCAGAAACGGCAGCAAAATGTTGCGCCCAAAAACGCTTAATAGAAACATTGCGGTAACAGAAGAAACATGTTCCTCAGAGGATGCAAACCGTTTAGAAACATTGCATAAACAGAAGTCTAACCGAAACGCTCAGAATTTTCATACTCTTTGCGGAATGTTTTCATAAGTGTCTATTAACTATTAAGTTGCTTAAGAAACATTCCGGAAACTGACTCGAAAAGAAGAGCGATTCGCTTTGCTCTTGCTTTGATTCAATTCAAAACATTGCAGAAACACAACTAAATGTTGTTAGGTTCTTAAGAATAATGGAACGGAAACAAAATATTGCGCAAGTTGCATAAACATATTAAATGGTAAATCGCTAATCGCTAAGCGCTAATCGCTTAAAATATTGAAAAAACATAAAAAAATAAAGGCTATAAAAGGTTATGCAAGTTATTTAAGAACATTATTGAAACGGCCACTACTTGTTTTTTGTTGTTCGGTTTTCGCAACCATTTCAATGTTTTAGCAATGTGTTTAAAAGATTTGCACAACATTTCGATGCAGTTTCTGCAATGTTTTCACTGTCGGCATCGCAATGCCGACAGTTCTTTAGCTTTACGCTGCTTCATACAGCGTACGTATTTTTAATTTATATGACATTTCCACAATGAAAGGTTATATTTCAAAGCTTTACCGTTGGGTAGCCTACAGTTCTATGCTACTTGCTACACATATCATTAGTTCATCATACAGATTACTTGGATTTTGTCACGTGTAGCAGCCTCATCGTGTATATCCCTTAGTGTAAATTCCAGTGTAGTTTTAAGGCATTAGAATAAAACCACAAAGCCAAAAACTATACTTCAAAGCATTTTTTAAAAAAAGAACAAATTGTTTTATGTACTTTGCAGCCTATCAAAAGTAAAAGCAATTGAAAATTGCAGACTTTTAAGACTACTAAACAAAGCATTAAGTAAATTAGTTTACTGCCTAGAAGCCTTAATAGTTAATCATGCTCACTACTTACATAAATTCTTACGTGAAATCTTAAAATTTGGAAATGCTTAATAACCTAGGTTATATATAAAATAACAAACCAATTTAATTGGAATATTAACGCATTAATCAAATTGTCAAGTCAAGGGTTGATAAATATTACCGATCAGTTTCGTACAGTAGTTTGTAGTATTACATAGTAGTTGTACTATTACAGCACATAGGTAGTACTTTGTAGTATTACATAGTACATAGTTGACATGACACAGACACATTGGTTAACAGTACATCTTAGTAGTAAGCATGTATAATACAATTGCAAGGCTTTGCGTAAGTGATAAAAGTGACAGATAGGCTATCGTCATCGTCAATAAGTGCACACATTCATAAACTCAAAAATACTGTGCACATTAATTTTTTAATGTAATTATTATAACTACATAATATAGAGGGAACGGGCTACTGTGAGAAAAAAGTTGTAACAATTTTCTATTTATAAAGATCAAGCTGATAGTTGAGCTAAGATTTTAACAAGCAGCAATTTTATGCCATAAAGCGGTTTTGATCGCTCTAAAATCTTTTTTAAAATATTTACACTGGACATTTTATCTGTTAAAATGAAACCAGTGTTAAGAAAATGTCAATCGCAAAAATGGTTTAGGAGTCATGGATTTATACCTAAAACTGCAAGGCGACAGGTTCCAACTTTGCAAAAGTGAAAGCCTAAAAGTGGCGGATAACTTTTGCATAAAATTTCTGCTTGTTTAACTTTTAACGTTTAACATTCCAAACGACTTAGCAACAGTAGGTTGTGTGTCTGCAATGATTCTAAGCGATCCTATAGCTCAGCATTTAGCATCCGTTTCATTTCAAACGTGTATTTTCAAACGTTTATGTACTTGTATTGTTTGTAGTTGTTTATGTTGTTTATACTTGTTTATGTAGTCGGCATTTTATGCAACAACCTGAATTTAACAAGCTGCTTCCAATCAGGCATACATATTGTTTTTAATGCTTTGTTAAGTCTTTTTTGTTTGAAAACATCAGAGGTAACCTGCGCAGCAACGTCGTTTTCAAACTTTCAGAAAAAGACCGATGTGTGATATTTTTTCTGAGTAATCCTCTGGGGTTTTGGCGATTTGGTGAGTTTAATTTTTCCACTTTGCGCATGACGTAAAACGTTCCACTTTAATTTAGTTGATTTTAACTATTTTTATTCTCATTATTTTGTCCCTTTCATTATTTTTATAGTTTACTTTTTGATTCACTTTCATTACTTATATATTGTGTTTTGTTGCATTCCTTTCATTAACACGTGAATTTGCTTAAGCGTGGGCGTTTTTCTGCACAACTTTTTCCGAAAGCTATTTAATATTTATTTTTGCAATTTCTTGGATTCACTTAGATTAAATATCGGATTCAGTGGATTAGAAAAACTTTAGTAACTCAACCTAGGAGCAGCGACTGTCTACAAAAATATAAAAAATAAGTGAGCCTCATAATTTGCATCAATTTTATTGATTTTCATTAACCTAACCCATTACTGCATAAATTTGCTTCAAAACAACATTAATTCAATAATATGTCACATTAGTAAAACCTGTCTGTGGTATGTAGGCTATGATGTTTTACAGAATCAGTTACTTCACGAAAATGCCGTGAATTTGCGCCATGGCGTAGGCCTTAGCGCACGCCATGGCGCAATGCATAGCGCCCGCCATGGCGTACACCATAGCGCACGCCATGGAGCATGAGTTTGCGCATGAGCGGGCGCATCCTATTTTCACACGGCCTGCTGCATTATTATACACAACGCCCGCTGATGCGCCCGCTGATGCGCCCGCTCGTGCGCCCGCTCATGCGCCAGCTCATACTCCCTCGTGTGAGTAGGCCTTTAGGACGTAGATAAATGAAGTGAGACACTGGACGAGCAGCTAGGTAGGTACATGTAACAGATCTGCCACAGTGACGTCCCAATACGCAGAGTGCTTGGTGACGGATAAAAATTCAGCCAAAGCTTTGAATTTATGCAGTAAAAATGGTGAAGGTTGCCGCAAAATGAAGAACACGAACTTTTGTTCAAAAGTGGTTCGTCATTTTCCAGTCAACCTTGGTCACGTTTCGCGAGCGCTGAAGCTCCAGGAACTTTTGTACGATCAGTAACGGCTAGTCACCAGGTTCGCTTTAATGTTCTATTGCTCCATATTAAAGTTAAATTTAGAATTTATTTCATATGTTCCTCTTATATGATATATTTTTGTTTCTTGGTTATTTCTTCCCTTTGAAAGTAGTTACCGTAAATCAATTTCAAATATTGATGTAGACCAGACGAAGGAAATCTCATAAATTTACCTCACAGCACGCCACAAAAGGGCAATAAAGGAATATTTCAAAATTCATTTGTTGTTTAGCTGTTTGCGCTGTGGCAGACAGAAGTTTTCCAGTGACAGTCTTAGCCAAACAACAGACTTTGTTTTGACGAACTGAGTTGTTGAAACGTTACCTAGGTATGCGATTTCATGAGTAAACTCCTGCCCTTGAATTAACTGTTTATTAAGACAAGTTACCTTTGTTATGTTATGTTATGTTACGTTACAAATCAGAGCACTTGAAGGGAAACCAAAGGTTGCTGAACATACATTTGATGCGTAACTTACGCAACTATTTTCGCTACACAACTGTTTTCTCCGCTCTTGACAAAAATGCCTGCTTTCTGTAATGAATGGATATTTGTCACGAATGCAGATTTCTTCAATGTTTTACCAATGTTTGATCAGACTTTATAGCAATATCATTTTGTACAAAGCATTGTGATTCAACCTAACGGGTTAGGTTCAGTCTTACGTAGCGGCTACAAACGTATTCTAACTTGCCAAAAACGATATTACGTGATATTGTTAAACATATGCACCTATTAATAAGATGTTTTATTAACGTACTCCCGTTAATTAATTTAGTAAATGGGCGAAAAAGACACACATTTGTATAGTCACTGCCGGTGTTTTGACATTCATTACTCCACTAACCGCATTAATAATGTTCTGCGCAACAAGCCAACCCCAATATTACTATCCAGAAGTATTTTTCAAAACAATATTTTCCGGCATTTACGGCAATATTAGATAAACAGACATTATCCTTAAACTTTTTAACAGAAGTGCTAGGTTTGAATTTCAGTTTTTAAGTTGACTCCATCTTCCATCATTAAACGAATGTACTGGTCACTGGGTAGTTTTGGGACAGTCTTCTGGGTTAAACCTAAACCATAGGACTAAAGTTACAAGTTGCTAGCTCATTAACTTAAATAAGTATTTATATGGTGCCCCTGTGTAGTAACCCTCTACTTGCTGCTGACACATCCACGAAGACAAACAGTCTCTTTATTTTTGTGTCAAATTACCTAGATCGCACTTCCTAGCATTAATTAGGTATGTAGGTTTATCTTAACACCAATTCTGCTTTCAACTCATTTTAATGAAGGTGTGGTAAAAATATTCGTAGCAGCAGTAACTAGCATGTACTTACATACACATTTAAACTTTGAAAGTATCAAACTTTATATTTACGTTAAAATTTAACAGCGTTCAACAATACATTGAGCATGGCAGAAACTACAAAGAAACTACAACTATAAAAGGACACATATTAGGATACATAGCATCAAGAGTACATAGTGGGGAGGGTATGATACTGTTTTGGTGGCCATTTTAGATGGGTACCAATGATTGAGTTTAATACATTCGTAAATCCCTACTTATGTATGGTAAATGGGTTTTACACAGTGAACGTTCCCAAATGGGCACTACTACCCAAACGGGTAACAATCTCACATGAATCCTTCCTGTCGCTAATGCGCAACTCATAGCTAATGTAAAGCTAGACAATGGCAGCATGTCATACTCTTCCCACCATGTGTCTTATACATAGCACGATGTAGACAGCACTCAGGAATTTACACGCACTGTTACATGAAGCGCTAAGTGCATGAACGAGTGTGCACAGCGCATGAGTTTATACACGCGGGCTTCACATGTCATTGCGGATGCGGATGGTTGCTCTGTGAATCTAGCAGCGTGCAGTTAATTATCGACGTTAGTTATTGCACTGTTTTTTTCAAGACAGAACATTATATATAATATAAAACACAAATAGTCTTGCAAAATTTGTCTGGCTAGAGTTCTTCTCGAGCATGCAGCAGGTCATAGTAACGGTAACGGAGAAGAGCACAACTCATCATTTTTCCACTGCCAGAATTTTATTCTTAACCTTATTAGCTATATCCAATAGTAATAAATTTGCAGTTATACGATCAACAGACATGTAACAGTACGAACAATAAGAACTATGGATAGATGCTAAACCTATGGAGGGTCTCATTTAAAAATAAATATCATAATTCAATTATATTTTTTTTTAAGATATTTTTTGATCAACAAGCCAGCACCTGATGAAAATCATAAAACCCCCCCCCCCCCCCACCCCCTAAACTAAGTCATAAATAATCATGATTAAATCATACCTAGTCAAAACAATTATTGACACTCATCTAAAGCCTGAAAACGAATTAAATCCCCTTTCAACGTTCTCTCGTCAAGGAAGCTGATATTGTTATGTAATCAGCTAACGTCAATAGTTGAAATGAATCCATAGACCGACAAGTCTTCAGACACTGGCGGTACCCCACCCCACACCCCACCCAAACAACCCACTATACTAAATAACTTAAAAAAAAAATAACAGTTTCGCAAGATCGGAAGTTTTTTTATAACCCCAAACCCCACTACAACCACATACTCTAAATCATCACAGGACTTACTCATCACCAGTTGATTGGAATCTGGAGTTTCTTGCTTCGGTGCTGCAGATTTTCGATAAACCTGTTCAACCTGATAACTGGGCATAATTTATACTTTCCCAAGTACGCACCGCTTACGGTTCATCATAATTCCATATTAGCCATTTTTCTAACTTTAGTACAACTTTATGTAAATATCATTCAACGATCTTAGTTTACATATATATATATAAAATTTCGCTCTTCCTCCTTTGTTCTTAAACCGTTCTAGAAAAATTTCCAACTGAGCTGTTAGAAAAATTTTATTCTACCTTTGTTAATATTGCAAATTACATTGGCTTACATTTATGTAAAAAAAATGTTAGCAGAATTCACTGGAGTATGTCTTATCACAAGTTCATATACTTTTAACAAGTTTCACTGGACTATACATTATGGTAAATAATTCATGAATTAATATTTATGACTGAAGTTAGCATCATAGGTTTTGAGGCTGGGTTCTGTGAGAATTGAGATACTTACTTACTTTCTGAACTTTCTCTGTATGCGATGTTGATTTTTATTCACGCCAATTTATTTTTGTACCCATGTACCTCGAGCTATTTAAAGGGCCCGCTTTACATTTTAATGTATTAAGGTTTCTCCCATGAACCGAGCTATTAAACGGCCCCGCTTCGCTCTCTTTTCTTTTGTTTCTTTTTTCCTTTTTTTCTGCTCTGTTGTTGAGTTGTATGAGTTTATTTTATATATATGCTTTAATCATATACACTGTTGTTGATATTATTTATATATATATATTATATATAGGCTATATATACTATATATATATATATATATAATATATATAGATATATATATATATATATATATATATATATATATATATATATATATATATATACTATATATATATATATATATATATATATATATATATATATATATATATATATATATATATATATATATTAATATGTAATCGTAACAGGTTGTGGAATTTGATGAACCGTCGGTGCTATTGCGCGATCCCAAGTCCAGATTCCATCAACTGGTGATGAGTAATCCTGTGATGAAAACTTCCGATCTTGCGAAACTGTCCGCCAGTGTCTGAACTTGTCGGTCTATGGATTCATGTCAACTATTGACGTTATCTGATTACATAACTATCAGCTTCCTTGACGAGAGAACGTTGAAAGGATTTAATTGTTTTCAAATGAGTGTCACTATTGTTTTGACTAGGTATGATTTATCATGATTATGACTTATGATGATTTTCATCAGGTGCTGGCTTGTTGATCAAAAAATATAATTGAATTATGATATTTATTTTTAAATGAGACCCTCCATAGGTTTAGCATCTATCCATAGTTCTTATTGTTCGTACTGTTACATGTCTGTTGATCGTATAACTGCAAATTTATTACTATTGGATATAGCTAATAAGGTTAAGAATAAAATTCTGGCAGTGAAAAAATGATGAGTTGTGCTCTTCTCCGTTACCGTTACTATGACCTGCTGCATGCTCAAGAAGAACTCTAGCCAGACAAATTTTGCAAGACTATTTGCGTTTTATATTATATATAATGTTCTGTCTTGAAAAAAACAGTGCAATAACTAACGTCGATAATTAACTGCACGCTGCTAGATTCACAGAGCAACCATCCGCATTGCACTGACATGTGAAGCCCGCGTGTATAAACTCAGTGCGCTGTGCACACTCGTTCATGCACTTAGCGCTTCTATGTAACAGTGCGTGTAAATTCCTGAGTGCTGTCTACATCGTGCTATGTATAAGACACATGGTGGGAAGAGTATGACATGCTGCCATTGTCTAGCTTTACATTAGCTATGAGTCCCACATTAGGCGACAGGAAGGATTCATGTGAGATTGTTACCCGTTTTGGGGTAGTAGTGCCCATTTGGGAACGTTCACTGTGTAAAACCCATTTACCATACATAAAGTAGGGATTTACGAATGTATTAAACTCAATCATTGGTACCCATCTAAAATGGCCACCAAAAGAGTATCATACCCCCTCCCCACTATGCACTCTTGATGCTATGTATCCTAATATGTGTCCTTTTATAGTTGTAGTTTCTTTGTAGCTTCTGCCATGCTCAATGTATTGTTGAAACGCTGTTAAATTTTAACGTAAATATAAAGTTTGATACTTTCAAAGTTTAAATGTGTATGTAAGTACATGCTAGTTACTGCTGCTACGATATTTTTACCACACCTTCATTAAAATGAGCTGAAAGCAGAATTGGTGTTAAGATAAACCTACATACCTAATTAATGCTAGGAAGTGCGATCTAGGTAATTTGACACAAAAATAAAGAGACTGTTTGTCTTCGTGGATGTGTCAGCAGCAAGTAGAGGGTTACTACACAGGGGCACCATATAAATACTTATTTAAGTTAATGAGCTAGCAACTTGTAACTTTAGTCCTATGGTTTAGGTTTAACCCAGAAGACTGTCCCAAAACTACCCAGTGACCAGTACATTCGTTTAATGATGGAAGATGGAGTCAACTTAAAAACTGAAATTCAAACCTAGCACTTCTGTTAAAAAGTTTAAGGATAATGTCTGTTTATCTAATATTGCCGTAAATGCCGGAAAATATTGTTTTGAAAAATACTTCTGGATAGTAGTAATATTGGGGTTGGCTTGTTGCGCAGAACATTATTAATGCGGTTAGTGGAGTAATGAATGTCAAAACACCGGCAGTGACTATACAAATGTGTGTCTTTTTCGCCCATTTACTAAATTAATTAACGGGAGTACGTTAATAAAACATCTTATTAATAGGTGCATATGTTTAACAATATCACGTAATATCGTTTTTGGCAAGTTAGAATACGTTTTGTAGCCGCTACGTAAGACTGAACCTAACCCGTTAGGTTGAATCACAATGCTTTGTACAAAATGATATTGCTATAAAGTCTGATCAAACATTGGTAAAACATTGAAGAAATCTGCATTCGTGACAAATATCCATTCATTACAGAAAGCAGGCATTTTTGTCAAGAGCGGAGAAAAACAGTTGTGTAGCGAAAATAGTTGCGTAAGTTACGCATCAAATGTATGTTCAGCAACCTTTGGTTTCCCTTCAAGTGCTCTGATTTGTAACGTAACATAACATAACATAACAAAGGTAACTTGTCTTAATAAACAGTTAATTCAAGGGCAGGAGTTTACTCATGAAATCGCATACCTAGGTAACGTTTCAACAACTCAGTTCGTCAAAACAAAGTCTGTTGTTTGGCTAAGACTGTCACTGGAAAACTTCTGTCTGCCACAGCGCAAACAGCTAAACAACAAATGAATTTTAAATATTCCTTTATTGCCCTTTTGTGGCGTGCTGTGAGGTAAATTTATGAGATTTCCTTCGTCTGGTCTACATCAATATTTGAAATTGATTTACGGTAACTACTTTCAAAGGGAAGAAATAACCAAGAAACAAAAATATATCATATAAGAGGAAAACATATTAAATAAATTCTAAATTTAACTTTAATATGGAGCAGTAGAACATTAAAGCGAACCTGGTGACTAGCCGTTACTGATCGTACAAAAGTTCCTGGAAGCTTCAGCGCTCGCGCAAACGTGACCAGGTTTACTGCAAAATTGACTAACCACTTTTGAACAAAAGTTCGTGTTCTTCATTTTGCGGCAACCTTCACCATTTTTA